>SJYC01109026.1:0-16079 GCA_006408675.1 Madoqua kirkii
ATGGAGAAAAGAAATTGCCATTATAATGCAGTGAAACTATTGAATTAATGTTTCAACCAGTTTCTCTTTACTTTTTGCTGCCACTGAGGTCTGATTTGTCTCCTTACATTGGCATTCTTTATTGAAACAGGAAGATCTTGCTTTTATTAAGAGATGTCTTTCTAATCAAATGCTGACAAAAAATCCTTATAAAAGTTGATAATTATGAAAATTCTTATATATTTACTTCTTGTGTTATACTTACATTTCTTCTTAATCTACTTATAATGAATTTACTTAAACTCTAATAATTAAATTTAATAGTTTATATCAAATACCATTTTATTCTTTGAACTAAATGTTAAGTTAAATATTGACAAATTGTTATAATTCTAAAAGAACTAACACTCTCTCAGAGTCCCTTCTATTTCCTTTTGGCTTCCTCCTTCTGATTTGATCATCCCTTTACAGGTTCTTTTCCCTCTCTCTTCTTAAACGTTAGTGTTATCCAGGGTTCTGTCTTCACACTGCTCTTTTCTCTTACCCTAGTCACTTCTCCTAAGCATCTTGTCCATATCCAAAGTTTAAGTCATCTCTTATTTACCGATGATTCCCAGGTTTATCTCCCCCACCCCATCTCTTCTAAAACTCCATTCATTTTGTGATGGCCTATTAAACATTTCCACTGGAGGCCCCACAAACACTGCAAATTCAACATGTCTACTCATTAATTATGTCCCTTCCTAAATTTGTTCTGCCCTTCCACTTGGTCAGTGAAAATGAAATATTGGAGTAATTTAAATATGAATAACAATAATTAAAATTATTAAGTTCTGAGTCTTTTATATGCATGCATGTGTGCTAAGTCCCTTCATCTGTGTCCGACTCTTTGCAACCCCGTGGACTATATGTAGCCTGCCAGGCTCCTCTGTCCATGGGATTCTCCGGACAAGAATACTGGAGAGGGTTGCCAGGCCCTCTTCCAGGGAATCTTCTCAACCCAGGGCTTGAACCCATGTCTCTTATGTCTTATGCATTGGCAGGTGACACTTAACCACTAGTGCCACCTGGGAAGCCCATTTATATGCATCCACCTTATTTAATATTCAAAACAAGCCTATGAGGTAAGTACTATCACAAAACCATTTTACAAGTGAGGAAACAGACTTTCCTACAGCTACGTGGCCAGTAAGTAGAACTGAGATGTAAACCCGGCAGTGTGTTTTCAGAGTCCATACCACTAACTCACACTTAACAGGAGCAGTACCAAATATACATGTTTCTAAACATGTTCTTACTTCCCTTGCAACTAGGTTGGGATCATCTATCCAGTTCTGGACAATGAAATGGGAATGAAAATTATGTATGTCTCTTCCAAGACAAGGCACTTAAAGAAATCGTGTTCTTCTCAATCTTTTCTTTCCCCTCAGTTGTGGCCATGAATTCCAGATGGCATAGCTACATAATCCATATCATTAAGGGAAAATGTGGTAAGTTCCAGAGATTTCAGAGTTTGCTGTTATCATTGTGGATCCTAGCCTATCCTGACTGATACAAGCCATATGCCAATAAATGCCTCTTTCTCCTTCACTGTCCACATCTGACAGATCAATTACCAAATTGTTTCATTCCTCCTTAATTCTTCTTCCTCTCAGTTCTTTCCATAGTGCCTTAGACTAAACTCTCATTATTTCTTTAATTGGGACAGCTCCTATAGCCTTCTAAATAACTCATCTTCTTGCCTCCATCTTCAGCCACCTTCAATCCACACTGCACTGTGCAGCTGGGTTGACCCTTTAAAAATAATGTATTAATGCTCTGTTATTTCTTAAAATTTTTAAGTAGCTTCCCATTCCCCAACAGACAACAGCCAGTCTTCTCAGCATGGGCTACAAGGTCCTTGATAAGCTCAATAACATCTCACTGGCCATTCCTTCAACCTTATATTTTATTCATTCAGGTCCCCAGATACCCTTTATCCTGCTTTCTAATATGGTGATCCTTCAGGGAGTGCCTCTCCCACGCATCTTGTAAAATTCAACTTAGTTGTTGCCTTTCAAGAAGAAATCTTGCCTGGCACTTTATTCCATCGCCTCTATCTTGGGCTCCCATGGCCTCCCTCTTTTCTAGCCTTTATGCCATTGCACGGTAGCTCTTTTTCCCTCTATCTGTGTTTATTTTACTAACTGTCATATTCATGTTCGTCTCTTCCCTACCACGCACGCACAGTGTCTGCACATATTGGATAATAAAATATTTTCTGGATGAATCAATATGTTCATGAATGTGTGAATAATATTCCTAGATAGCCTGCTGGGAATGCAAGATCACTGAAATAGTCACAAAAATTGCATTCTCTGGCTGTGGTACTCCCAGACGATTTCCCAGATGCCATTCAGCATGAGCTGCCAGCCACCTCTGTGAATGAACCATCTTGGATGTTCCAGATCAGCTGAACCACAGATAACTGTGGCTCCAGTCATCATCATGTCAGGCTGAAGAACGTTTCAACTTAGCTCAGTCATCGCCTTCTCTGCTGTTACAGCTCGTGTGATCATATCTCCTATGTGTGCAATGACAAAAGTGATGATCTGCTGCCTTCCACACCTTTGCCGGTTACCAGCGCCTGCAGATGCCTCTGCTAATGTCGCTGCTACTAGATGCTAAGAGTGCATGTCTACACTGGCGCGCAGTGTCAGGTCCCTGTGGACGTCGTCATGAATGCTGCTGATCTCCTGCGCTTCATTATCCCACAAAGATCACTGTCAAACAGTGATCACCCCAAACACCTGTTGGGGCTGGGCCACTAAATAATCTGAGTGATAGATAGAAATAGTGCCAAATTCATGTTCATTTCTCCTCCTTTATCCTTGGTCCACTGTCCTTAAGTCATACTTTTGTGCCATGACATTCCCTTCCCTTGGATTAAAATTTCTCTGAAGAGGCATTAAGACGCTTGATGTATGGAGGGCCTAAAATGCGAACCCCACCAGACCTGCAGATGTGACCAGAGAAGGCTGAAATCAAACAGGTTCCACACACCCAGATTCTAGTGGAATTAAGACTAAAGCTATTCATTCATATATTTATTTAAGTGTAAAATACTCTTCTCTTCCCACTCCCATTTGCTAACAGCTGCCATTTCCCTTGGGAAAACTGCCTTTACCCTCTTCCAGTGAGTTGTAATTGGACTGTCAATTATAGCACATCATTCCACTCTAGCCTAGAGGGATGAGAATGTGATCTTGTTCTGATCATCACAGTACCTCCTTTCTCTAGGAAAAGAGACTGTTCTAAAGGATTAAGTATAAGCTCCAAGATGGGGCAGACAGAGTTCCTCTCTGAGATTTTCTTCAAGAAAAGACTCCTTTCTTGAGGTACAGAATAAGAAAGTTGTAGTCCGGGGGATTCTATGTGGAAAATGTTTTGAGAAAATAAAGCCTAGAAGAATTAAGCAGATGAGAGACGAATGGTGTGAAAGAGAGGAAGTCCTGGTTGTGTTAAGCTGGAAGTTTCTCTCCTTGAGATGCCTGAAGTTAACTGCTCCTCACAGAAATTCCATCAGTTCTACAAGTGGGCTATATTCTTTTCCCATTAATTCTCATTTTTATTTTAAATAATTTGAATTGGATTCCTAGAAGTTACAGGTAAAAAAAAATTTTTTTGACTATTGCAAATACAAGCAAACCAAAATGATAGAAAATATTTTTCTTGTTTTTATCTGCCTTATGTTCACAATGGGAAAATGACTTAGAGTAAAAAGAGCTGAAGTTGCAGCATTTTAAAATAATTATCTAATGAGAAATTAATGTGCTATAGTATATAATTTGTGGTTGCTACAATCTGATCTAATGAGGTTAACAGATTGTTCAAGAAATGAAAATTAGACTTGCAGAGTTTTTTGTAATGGGAAAAGTTCATGGAAAATAAATGCTTCCTTGGAGTAAAATGACCGTTTTAAAAGTTACTCTGTTCTGTCACTTTTTTCTTACAACTCCAATTTGAAACTTTTTAAAAAGAATATCTCTATAATTTTGCCATCCAGAAAAGAAGACACATTATGCAATATGAAGTAATAAAACTCTGAGAATTCTTTTCTATTGAGTAATGCTATGTTCTGGATTAATAAAGTTTTCTTCTGGTTTCTAGTATGAAACATGCAAAAATGTTTAATGCTAACATATTAAGTCATACTTTTATTTAACAACTTATTAGTATTAACCTTAAAAGGAAATCTCAGCAAAATATAAAGGTTCATGTAAACAAAGTTGCAGCAACTGGAAATATAAAGTTATCTAAAGAAGACAAGATAATTAAATTAACCATCCAAGATATACTCTATCAAACAGGAAAGTAGAAAACTGACAACCTAATTTTTACAGTAAATTGCTTTTCACAATGTATTTACCAGTATGAACACTTTGATTTCCTAATACTGTAAAGAAAAGGAAGCATAGGAAGAAATATCCTAAAAGAGAAAGTCAGTTAGCTACTGAAGACAAAGTTAATATTTCTCCTAAATTAAAAAAATTGAATCACACCCATAACTTGCGATTGGTTGAAAGATGTGTTAAACTCTTCAGTGTTTAAGCCACTGTACTCTGACAATTTAACAATAATGACTTTCCTGGTGGTCCAGTGTTTAGGACTACGGGATTCCAATGTATAGGTTGTGGGTTTGATCCCTGGTCAGGGAAGTAAGATCCCACATGTCTCATGGCTAAAAATCAAACAATAAGCTATATGTGCCCCATTATTGACTGAGATATGAAACTCTCACGGTTAGATTGCCAGAAGATTCTCCTGGCAAAAATAGTTAACAAAGCAAACTGCTTTTTTTTTTTTTTGAATTCTGGTTTCAAGTATAGCACTAATGACCTCAATGTTTAATTTGTTTTTTCCTATGTAAACTTGTGCTCCATTTTATTTGAGGCTTTTTCCATTTTATTTGATTTGATTTTAGTATGGAAAGGAGCACAGCATTGAACTCAAGATAGAAATCTTGCCTTATTCTACTTGTTATCACCATAACCAAGAAACCAATATTGATCAGATAATTATGTGCCAGACACTGTGATATACATTTATAGATGCAATCTTACTCAATTCTCCTCCAAATCCTATATGGTATATATTATTACCCACATTTTACAGTGGAAAAAAACTAACAGAAAATGTTCTTGTGACTTGTCTAAGGTGATTCAACTAGTGAGTGGCCAAACTTCAATTTAAACTTAGATTTCTCTGGATCCAGAATATTTCTCTTTTCCATCCATCCATGCTGGTGCCTTCACTGAAAATTTAATAAGGTGTGACCTACTTTTAAAGAAGCACCAAGTGGAAAAGTGATTATTAACCTGGAATTCTCAAGGACACTTCCTTTGCAACCTAAGAGAGTTTATGGTCAAAATGACATTGTTTCAGGTTAATAACATCTTGCTTGTATTGCTTTTCCTTTTAGATGATATCTATAAAATTCTTAGTATAGTCCTTGTTACATTGTCAGGGCTAATTAGTTCTCTTCCCACACTTTCTATTTTAGCATTTTGGGGTTGATAAAATCTATTATTTAATATTACTTTATTTGCTAGGCTTCCCTGATTGCCCAGATAGTAAAGAATATGCCTGCAGCGCAGGATACCCGGGTTCAATCCCTGAGTTAGAAAGATTCCCTGGAAAAGGAAATGACAATCCGCTCTAGTATTCTTGCCTAGAGAATCCCATGGATAGAAGAGACTGAAGGACTACAGTCCATGAGGTTGCAAAAGAGTGGGACACAATTTAGCAACTAAATAACAAAAACAACAACAATAACACTATACAGGATTCCTGTTGTCTTGTTTGCCCATCACCCAAACTTCCTCTGGAAACCGTTTTTCACATTCGCTCCTTATGATAGATTAAATGATTTAGCCCCATCCTTTCCCCTTCTCTGCATTAAACTCTGACTGTAGCTTCACTTGGGCAGAAAGTTTTTCTCTGTGCCTATCTTAGTGTTTAAG
The DNA here is from genome assembly GCA_006408675.1 of Madoqua kirkii. NCBI lineage: Eukaryota > Metazoa > Chordata > Mammalia > Artiodactyla > Bovidae > Madoqua > Madoqua kirkii. The sequence goes on from SJYC01109026.1 coordinate 5,982, forward strand.
CATATGGCTGGGCACTGGTCAGTGGCATGTGAGTGGGAGTGGCAGGGTTAGGATGGTTCAGAGACTAACCTTCAGAGGCCTCCCATGTGCTCTGGCTCTTACTTGCCCCAGGAAGTAGATGACCAAAGTGTAGCCACCCTAGTCACCACTACCTGAAGCAGAGCTGCCTCAACCAACCTGCAGATCTGAGGAAATAAATGATGGTTATTTCAGCGCTTTGAATACAGCATTAAGTAATAGCTAACAAATTACCTCCCATTCCCAAGAACACTGTTCCCACAGAACTTACCAGGTTCCCCTTATAAGATCTGACCCCTTGTAATATCTTCATACAAGATCTTGTCAATAGTTGGTCCAGAGGCCAAATGAGCAACTTACAGCTCTTCTCAGTGTTTTGAACGTGGAAGAGAACATGTGGGGCGGGGTGGGGGGCTGTCTCTTATACACATCTCTGGGCCACTATGGTGGGTGGGAGTCGCATGGTGAGCACTCTGGCAGAAAGTCCAAGGTGTAAAACCTAGGAATTATCCTCGGCTATGTTGGCCACCCTGTAGAGAAAGCAGGTTTGCAGTGAGAAAGATGAGTCAGGAGGTGAAGAGGGACATCTAGGGGCTCTTAAGAATTTCCGGTTGCAGTCATTAAGGCCTTGTTGCATTCTTTGGCTCTCTGAACTGGTAATTCTCCTTTGTTCAACTAAACTGTTTTGGCTGAGTTTAGTGGCTTGCAATTGAATGAGTATTGGCCATACACACATTTTCTTTTCCTTTTTTAAAAAAATTGTGGTCAAAATCATATTATGTAAAATTGTCATCTTAACCATTTTTAAGTATGCAGTACACTGTGTGCATGCTTAGTCATTCAGTCATGTCTGACTCTGCAACCCCATGGACTGTAACCCTCCAGGCTCTTCTGTTCACAGGGAATCTTCAGGCAAGAATACTAGACTGGGTTGCCATTTCCTTCTCCAGGGGATCTTCCCAACCCAGGGACTGAACCTGCATCTCCTGCATTGCAGGGGGTTCTTTACCACTGAGCCACTAGGGAAGCTCACCCAGTACAGTAGTGTTAACTATTTGCACACTGTTGTGCAGCAGATCTCTAGAACTTTTCAGTCTTTTGAGACCAAAACTCTGTATCCACTGACCAACAGTTCTTTTTCAACTGCCCCTTCCTCTGACAACTGCTATTCTACTTTCTGTTTCTTTGAGCTTAATTAGTATGCAGGTCAAGAAAGACCACTTAGAACTGTACACAGAAAAATAGACTGGTTCAAAACTTGGAAAGGAGTACATCAAGGCTGTATACTGTCACCCTGCTTATTTAAATTATATGCAGACTATGGCACATGAAATATTGGACTGGAAGACTCACAAACTGGAATCCAGATTGCTGGGAGAAATACCAACAACCTCCGATATTCAGATGATACACTCTAATGTATCTAATTACCATAATAATCCAAGTCTATGCCCAGCCACTAATTGTGAAGAAGCTGAATGGTTCTATGAAGACCTATAAGACCTTCCAGAACTAACACTCAAAAAAGATGTCATCATAGGGGACAAATGCCAAAGCAGGAAGTTAAAGACATTTGGAGTAACAGGCAAGTTTGGCCTTGGAGTACAAAATGAGGAAGAGCAAAAGTTAACAGAATTTGGCAAAGAGAATCCCTGGTCATAGAAAGTACCCTCTTCCAACAACACAAGAGATGACTCTACACATGGACATTACCAGATGATCAATACTGATCAGACTGATTGTATTCTTTGCAGCCAAAGATGGAGAAGTTCTATACAGTCAGCAAAAAACAAGACTGGCAGCTGACTGTGGCTCATATCATAAACTTCTTAATGAAAAATTCAGACTTAAATTTAAGAAACTAGGGAAAACCACACAGTCACTCAAGTATGACCTAAATCAAATCCCTGATAGAGTTCAGTTCAGTTCAGTTTAGTCACTCAGTCGTGTCCGACTCTCTGCGACCCCACGAATCGCACCACGCCAGGCCTTCCTGTCCATCAAGTGAGCTCTGGGAGTTCACTCAGACTCACGGCCATCAAGTCAGTGATACCATCCAGCCATGTCATCCTTTGTCATCCCCTTCTCCTCCTGCCCCCAATCCCTCCCAGCATCACAGTCTTTTCCAATGAGTCAGCTCTTTACATGAAGTGGCCAAAGTACTGGAGTTTCAGCTTCAGCATCATTCCTTCCAAAGAAATCTCAGGGCTGACCTCCTTCAGAATGGACTGGTTGGATCTCCTTGTAGTCCAAGGGACTCTCAAGAGTCTTCTCCAACACCACAGTTCAAAAGCATCAATTCTTCGGCGCTCAGCCTTCTTCACAGTCCAACTCTCACATCCAAACATGATCACTAGAAAAACCATAGCCTTGACTAGATGGACTTTTGTTGGCAAAGTACTATCTCTGCTTTTAAATATGCTATCTAGGTTGGTCATAACTATCCTTTAAGAGGTGACAAGTAGATTCAAGGGATGAGATCTGACAGAGTGCCTGAAGAACTATGGATGGAGCTTCATGGCACTGTATAGGAGGCAGTGATCAAGACCATTCCAAAGAAAAAGAAATGTAAAACAGCAAAATGGTTGTCTGAGGAGGCCTTACAAGTAGCTGAGAAAAGAAGAGAAATGAAAGGCAAAGGAGAAAAGGAAAGATATACCCATCTGAATGCAGAGTTCCAAAGAATAGCAAAGAGAGGTAACAAAACCTTCCTAAGTGATCAATGCAAAGAAATGGAGGAAAACAATAGAATGGGAGAGACTAAAGATGTCTTCAAGAAAATTAGAGATACCAAGGGAACACTTTGTGCAAAGATGGATACAATAAAGGACAGAAATGGTATGGACCTATAGAAGCATAGGATATTAAGAAGAGGTAGCAAGAATACACAGAAGAACTATACAAAAAAGATCTTCATGACCCAGATAACCACAACAGTGTGGTCACTCACCTATAATCAGACATCTTGGAGTGCAAAGTTAAATGGGCCTTAGGAAGCATCACTAAGAACAAAGCTAGTGGAGGTGATGGAATTCCAGCTGGGCTATTTCAAATCCTAAAAGAAGATGCTGTGAAAATGCTGCACTCAATATGCTGGCAAATTTGGAAAACTGAGCAGTGGCCACAGGACTGGAAAAGTTAGTTTCCATTCCAATCCCAAAGAAAGGCAATGCCAAAGAATGCACAATTGCATTCATTTCACATGCTAGCAAAGTAATACTCAAAATTCTTCAAGCCAGGCTTCAACGGTACATAAACTGAGAACTTTGAGATGTTCAAGCTGGATTAGAAAAGGCAAAGGAACCAGAGATCAAATTGCAAACATCCATTGGATCATAGATAAAGCAAAAGAGTTCCAGAGTTCTGCATCATTGATTATGCCTTTGATTGTGTGGATCACAACAAACTGTGTGGAAAATTCTTAAAAAGATGGGAATACCAGACCACCTGATGTGCCTCCTGAGAAGCCTATATGCAGGTCAAGAAGCAACAGTTCTGGACATGGAACAAAGGACTGGTTCCAAATTGGGAAAGGAGTATGTCAAGGCTGTATATCGTTACCCTGCTTATTTAAGTTATATGCAGATTACATCATGCGAAATGCCAGGCTGAATGAAGTGCAAGTTGGAATCAAGATTGCCAGGAGAAATATCAGTAACCTCAGATATGCAGAGGAGAAGGCAATGGCACCCCACTCCAGTACTGTTGCTTGGAAAATCTCATGGATGGAGGAGCCTGGTGGGCTGCAGTCCATGGGGTCGCTGAGAGTTTGACACGAATCAGTGACTTCACTTTCACTTTTCACTTTCATGCTTTGGAGAAGGAAATGGCAACCCACTCCAGTGTTCTTGCCTGGAGAATCCTGGGGACGACGGATCCTGATGGGCTGCCGTCTATGGGGTCGCACAGAGTCGGACACAACTGAAGCGACTTAGCAGCAGCAGCAGCAGCAGCAGATATGCAGATGACACCACCTTTATGACAGAAAGCAAAGAGGAACTAAAGAACCTCTTGATGAAAATGAAAGAGGAGAGTGAAAAAACTGGCTTAAAACTCAACATTCAAAAAATGAAGATCATGGTGTCCAGTCCCATCACTTCATGACAAATAGATGGAGAAACAATGGAAACAGTGACAGACTATTTTCTTGGGCTTCAAAATCACTGCAGATGATGACTGCAGCCATGAAATTAAAAGATGCTTGCTCCTTGAAGAAAATCTATGACAAATCTAGATAGTATATTAGAAAGCAGAGACATTACTTTGTCAGCAAAGGTCCATAGAATCAAAGCTATGGTTTTTCCAGTAGTCATATATGGATGTGAGAAATGTACTATACAGAAGGCTGAGCAGTGAAGGATTGATACTTTTGAACTGTGGTGTTGGAGAAGACTCTTGAGAGTCCCTTGGACTGCAAGGAGATCAACCCAGTCCTAAAAGAAATCAACCTTGACTGCTCATTGGAAGGACTGATGCTGAAGCTGAAGCTCCAATACTTTGGCCACCTGATGTGAAGAGCTGACTCATTAGAAAAGACCCTGATGCTGAGAAAGATTGAAGGCAGGAAGAGAAGGGGATGACAGAGGATGAAATGGTTGGATAGCATCACCAGCTCAATAGACATGAGTTTGAGCAAGCTCTTGGAGCTGGTAAAGGACAGGGAAGCCTGGTATGTTGTAGTCCACTGGGTTGCAAAGAGTCAGACATGAATGGGTGACTGAACAACAGCACAACAATGGCAGAAAGTGAACAGGAACGAAAGAGCCTCCTGATGAAGATGAAAAAGGACAATGAAAAACTGGCTTAAAACTCAAAATTCAAAAAAGGAAAATCATGGTATCCAGTCCCATTACTTCATGGCAACTAGAAGGGAAAAAGGTGGAAAGAGTTACTGATTTATTTTCTTGGGCTTCAAAATTACTACTAATGGTGACTGCAGACACAAAATTAAAAAATGCTAGCTCCTTGGAAGAAAAACTATGACAAACCTAAATAGTGTATTATAAGGCAGAAACCACTTTGCCAACAAAAATCTGTATAGTCAAAGCTATGGTTTTTCCAGTAGTCATGTAGGGATGTGAGAGTTGGAGCATACAGAAGATTGACCAAAGAATTGTTGCTTTCGAATTGTGGTGCTGGAGAAGACTCTTGAGAGGCCCCTGGACAGCAAGGAGATCAAACCAGTCAATCCTAAAGGAAGTCAACCCTGAATATTCACTGGAAGGACTCATGCTGAAGCTGAAACTCCAACATTTTAGCTACCTAATGTGTAGAACTGACTCATTGGAAAAGACCCTGATGCTGGGGAAGACTGAAGGCAAAAGGAGAAGAGGGCAGCAGAGGATGCGATGGTTAGATAGCATGACCAATGTAATGGACCTGAGTTTGGGCAAACTCCTGTAGACAGTGAAGGACAGGGAAGCCTGGCATGGTGCAGTCTATGAGGTGGCAAAGAGTGGGGACACAACTTAGTGACTGAACAACAAACATGTGGAATTACGAATTATTATCTTTTTGTGGCAGGCTTATTTTACTCAGCATTATGTCCTCAAAGTTAATTCACCTTGGAATATATGAAAGAATTTACTTCTTTTAGGGCTGCATAATATTCCACTATATATATTTACCACATTTTCTTTATCCATTCTCCCACTGATGGACATGCTTCCACCTCGTGGTTATTGTGAATAATACTGCCATGAAAATAGGTGTGCAAATATACACAGATTTTCTTAATGCAATCAAACATACTTACACGTGTAATCTCTGTTCTCCATTTGAGAGAAAAAAAAATGAAAGAAATATGGATGTAATAACAATGGTTTGAGGACATAAACACCCACTAGTGAAACACACTCCTGAACTTTCCCACCCCCAGGTCCCTGCCTATTTTATATCTTCTGTCAAATCTCATCCCTCCCATAATTCAGGGGCTATCTGAAATGTCATGTCCTCTCTGGAGCCTAATGGAGAATCACTTTCTTTAACTTGAACCTCCGCAAAGTATTTCTGCTTCTCTGTGCCTCTTATCTCATTGTACTTGCTTCACTCTCCATTTTAACGTTGTAATCTTTCTGAAGAAAAAGACAGTCTCTCTCCTTTTAGAATTTGTGCTTGTTTGTTTGTTTTTGGCTGCACCAGGTCCTCATTGCTGCACACGGACTTCCTCTCGCTGTGGCGAGTGGGGGCTACTCCGGGTTGTGGTGTGGGCTTCTTACTGCGGCAGCTTCTCGTGTCGCAGGGCATGGGCTTCAGCAGCTGCAGCTCTCAGGCCTAGAGCTTGGGCTCAGTAGTTAAGGCCCATGGGCTCAGTTGTTCCAAGGAATGTGGAGTCTTCTCAGACCTGGGATGGAACCCATGTCCTCTGCATAGGTAGACAGATTCTTATCTACTGCAACACCAGGGAAGTCCAAAAAGACAGTCTCTTAATCAAATCTGTATTTCCCCAATAATTCTCTCACAAGCCTTACACATAATTGGCACTCAGCAAATATGTGTGGAATTAAGTGGTACCTCACCCAAACCCCTGAGTTAAAACTAGATCCCCTCTCTCATCCAAATTAGCCCATATTTACTCTAATCCACCTACTTTATGCTGGAGGTTCATAGTTCAATTATTTTCTATCATTTGACTGAAATTAAACTCCTAAATTAAATTGAGCAAATGAGTCAGCTAGTTTTTTAAAGGTCAAAATATTTGTTGCCCAAAGGCCAACAGGTTGAATTTGATCATCCTTTGGATTAAGATTTATTTTAGCTTTAAGATTCTTTAGCTTTATGATCCATACAGTTACTTCTTTTTTCCATCATAAGTAAATGACTTTCCAGGTAACTTTCTTAAAGACAGAAAATTTTCCTTGATTTATTTTTCCTTATATCTTTACATAGGAATGTTCTGGGCTCAGTCCTAGGACTTCTTTCCTTTTCTACACCTAGTTTACATATACTTTCTTGGTAATCTCATGCCTGTGGCTTTAAATTCTCTGTATGTGCAGAAGACACTAAAATTTTTGTATCTCCTCTGTATCCCTCCTCTGAATTTTAGACTGATATGACCAACTGGCTATTCAACATCCCTGTCTGGATGCTTAATAGACATTCTAAAGCTACCATGTCCCAGAATAAATTCCAAATTCCCTCACCAATTCCTCTGCCAAATATCTTCCTCTTGAAGAAGATATTTTACCCCATCTCAGCTAATGGCCACTTCACCCAACTTTTCTAGTTGCCTAGGCCAGAATCCTTGCAGTCAAATCATGGTCATTCTTCTCCTTAAAACACGCTAACAGCTTCTCATCTCAACTGACAGAAGAGCTGAAAGCCCACACAGCCTGATACTATCCCCCACCAACCCCCTTCATGACAGTTTCTTCTCCATCCTCATTTCCTTCCGATTTTATCTCCCACTTTCATCTCCCCTTGCTTACTAAGCTCCTCCCACACTGGCTTCCTCCCAGAGCTTCTTTTCTTGCCCCATCTGTCCCCTCCCCTGTTCTTCCTGTCTGAAACACACTTCTTCAAATTAAACCCACAGCCCCTCACTCAAGCCCACCAGATCCTCACTCAAACACCACATTCCAGCAAGACCTTCTCTGAGCACATTGAACTCTGTCTGCATTTCCCACTTTATTTCTCTCCAAATGGTAACACCATCTAAAACTATAATTCATTAATTGATTTTACTTACTGTCTCCCCATGCTAGAATATAAGCTTCATGAAGACTAGACAATAGAACATAGTAGGTTTTCTTATACACTGAATTTTCCATTCCATTCCTGCATTCTTTCCAGCACTAAGTTGAAGTGTTACTTTGAGACGCTGATGAATTTGAGTCCTGGAGTATTAAAATGGTTGTCCTACAAGCATAATTTAGTAGAACATGACTTAGTGATTGAACAACAGTCATTGTTTGGATGTACCAGCAAATCCCCCCTGAGCACGTAAACATAAACATTGAAGAGGAGTATTTTAACATTGTCTTTTAAATTAAAAATAACTAAATATTAAAAAAGAACAATATGGTGCCACTGGCATAAAAATAGACAGACCAATGGAATAGAAGAAATATCCCAGAAGTAAACTCATGCATATGTGATCAAGTAGTCTTTGACAAAGAATACACAATAGGGATTACACCATTAATAAATGGTGCTGAGAAATCTGGATATCCACATGGAAAATAATGACATTAGACCTCTGTCTTACATCATTCAAAAAATTAACTGAAATTAATTAAAGACTTAAATATAGGACATGAAACCATAAAATTTCTGGAAGAAAACATAGGGAAAAGTCTCCTTGACATTGGTCTTGGTAATGATTTTTTGGATGTGACACCATAAGCACAGACAACAAAATCAAAAATAATCAAGTGGGACTACATTAAACTGAAAAGCTTCTGCACAGCAAAGAAAGTGATCAACACAAAGGAAAGGCAGAAATGTGGAATGAGAGAAAATAATTGCAAACTATATATCTGATAAGGGGCTAATATCTAAAATGCATAAATAACTCATATAACTCAATAGCAGAAAAACAATCTGATTAAAAAATGAGCAGAGAAATTGAATAGACATATTTCCAAAAAAATATACACAAATGGCCAACTGGTAAATGAGAAGGTGCTCACATCACTAATCATGAGAGAAATGTATATCAAAACCATAATGAGGTATTACCTTATACTTGCTGAATGATTTTATCAAAAAAACAAACAATAACAAATATCAGGGAGGATGTGAAGAAAAAGAAAACCTTAATTATTGCTGGTATTAATGTAAAATGGTACAGCCTTTATGGAAGACAGTGTGTGTGTGTGAGTTGTGTCCAACTCCTTGTGATCCCATGAATGTAGACTGACAGGCTTCTCTGTCCATGGAATTCTGCAGGCAAGAATACTGGAGTGGGTTGCCATTCCTTTCCCCCAGGGGATTTCCAGGGATTGAACCTGGGTCTCCTTGATTGCAGGCGAAGCCACCAGGGAAGTCCTATTCAATATCTTTACTACCTTAAAACAACACTGCTATAACTTATCACATGTTATTACAATTTTTTGTCAAATGTCAAAGAACAGCAAGCTCTTTGAAGTCAGGGAAATGCTCAAGCCATCCCTGTATCCCTGTATCCTTGTGACTGTCACATAGTAGAAAATTAGGAATATGATTAGTAACTAGTCATCTCTGGTGATATACAGCCAAGCAGGAATTGTAGCAGCTCTAAATAGATCTTTAATGGCTGGGATGCAGTTCAGTTCAATTCAGTCGCTCAGTCGTGTCCAACTCTCTGTGACCCCTTGAATTGCAGCACGCCAGGCCTCCTTGTCCCTCACCAACTCCCGGAGTTCACTCAAACTCACGGCCATCAAGTCAGTGATGCCATCCAGCCATCTCATCCTCTGTCGTTCCCTTCTCCTCCTGCCCACAATCCCTTCCAGCATCAAAGTCTTTTCCAATGAGTCAACTCTTCGCATGAGGTGGCCAAACTACTGGAGTTTCAGCTTTAGCAACATTCCTTCCAAAGAAATCCCAGGGCTGATCTCCTTTAAGATGGACTGGTTGGATCTCCTTGCAGTCCAAGGGACTCTCAAGAGTCTTCTCCAACACCACACTTCAAAAGCATCAATTCTTCGGTGCTCAGCCTTCTTCACAGTCCAACTCTCACATCAGTACATGACCACTGGAAAAACCATAGCCTTGACTAGACGGACCATAGTTGGCAAAGTAATGTCTCTGCTTTTGAATATGCAATCTAGGTTGCTCATAACTTTTCTTCCAAGGAGTAAGTGCATTTTAATTTCATGGCTACAATCACCATCTGCAGTGATTTTGGAGCTCCCCAAAATAAAGTCTGACACGGTTTCCACTGTTTCCCCATCTATTTGCCATGAAGTGATGGGACCAGATGCCATGATCTTCGTTTTCTGAATGTTGAGCTTTAAGCCAACTTTTTCACTCTCCTCTTTCACTTTCATCAAGAGGCTTTTGAGTTCCTCTTCACTTTCTGCCAGAAGGGTGGTGTCATCTGCATATCTGAGGTTATTGATATTTCTCCCTGCAATCTTGATTCCAGCTTGTGTTTCT
>SJYC01109028.1:0-59602 GCA_006408675.1 Madoqua kirkii
CCATTCCTGACCTTCAATGTGGGATTAGGGCCCATGAAAGTCACACTGTGACCCTGGATGGTCTTGATTATGTTTTCAAAAATGAAACTAATTTTGATTCATTTTAAAGTGAAAGTGCATTCTGTGAGCAAGCTAAAAAGACAGCATCAAAAAATTGAGGAATAATTTCAACATAAGCTGTGTGATCATAATCTTTCTCTTTTTTTTTTAAGTTTAGAGACAGAAGAAGAGCAAGAATATCTCACTTCAAGTTACATTAACATCTCCACTGATTCACTACAAAAGGGAAAGAAGTATTTGGTTTGGGTCCAAGCTTCAAATGTACTGGGCACAGAGAAGTCGAAACAATTACAAATTCATCTGGATGACATAGGTAAAGAATAAAAATTCTGTAATGTCTTTACAAATAAACAACTAATTTGCGCTGACCTAATCAAATGAAGTCGAAATCTGAAAGGAGTTCCTCTAAAGATCCCAAAAAATCATGATAAAGAAAATAAGCATTACCCATAACCCACTGCCTGAGACAAGTCAAAGATAAGTGAGGCTGCCTTTGTTTTATATATCCTTCCAGTCTTATTTCTACATGGGTGTGTCTTTTCACAATATTTATTGAGAATTTCTTATGTTCAAGCATAGTTTTCAGGGCTAGGGAGAATAAGACAGACAAGGAAGGTACTTACTTGCAACCTACTGGGAATGATGGAAACGAATAAGGATTATAATAAAGTGTGATGAGGCTTATGTTGTGAGAATTACAGTATACTGCTATATACACTATTTTTGAAGTTACGTTTTTGTTTGAAAAGTTCTACAAAAAACAGAAAATTGTGGAGAATTACAGAGACATCTCTGTGTGTACTAGCCAGATTAAAATGTTAATATTTTTTGAATCAGGTATTTTAGAACTTGCCTTTTTAAAAAATTATAATATAGAATGAATATTTCTATTAATTCAATCTACAAGCTTATTTTTAATTAAAATCTTTAATTATCCCTTATTACTGTTCTCAGTTTTTCACATCATAAATTATACTGCCATGGACAACCTTTAGGCTGCATTTTTACACAGTAGTTGTTTTTCTCCTTAAGATAAGTTCCAAAAAGTAATTATCCTTGAGCCTTTTACATCTACATTCTAATTCTAAAGCCAGAGTTCAGCCAAAGAACACCAAGTATGAATCCCCTTCTCGTTGCAGTTTCTAGTGCCAATTAGCCCTGTTTTTTACTATTAAAGATAATTTTAGTAGCAAACACTTATGGCACACTTCTTCAGCACTAACTGGTTTTACATACATTATCTTGTTTAATCCTTATGACAACCCTATTTTGTAGAAGATAATGTAATTTATACATGAGGAAACCAAGCATAAGGCAAGTTGAGGCTGCAGAGCTAGGAAGCCTCTAGTTCTAGGATCCTCAACTCCTAACCTCAGTCTTTCTTTGTTTAAAAGCACTTTGCAATGTGTGTGACAACTTTCCTGCTGATTAATGATTTAGGGGATGTGACACCTCTCGGGATACAGCATGAGTATCCTTTGGGGACTACTGAGGTCTTCTGTTGGAACTAATATCTCGATGTGTCAACTATGACAATAGGATTGGCCTAAAAATCTATCCTTAGGCTATGAATACTGGCTTTGAAAACAAACACTGCTAACTATGGAGATGAATGGTAACTCCATTTTGTTGAATATTCTTGGAGTTATAGTTCTCTGGACCATGATCTACATGTTTTTCTAAGTTTATATTTTGAGGTAGTCTACAGTCATAGTATGTGCGTGCTCAGTTGCTTCCGTCGTGTCCGACTGTTTGTGACCCTATGGACTAGAGCCTGCCAGGCTCCTCCATCCATGGGATTCTCCAGGCTAGAATACTGGAGTGTCATGCCCTCCTCCAGGGTATCTGCATCCCAGGAATCAAATCCATATCTCTTGCATCTCCTGTATTGCAAGCAGATTCTTTACCTGTTGAGCTACCTGGGAAGCTCTAAAAACAGGTTCTTCTCAATGGATTAATAATGGTTAAAAGTTATCGTGTTCAGATCATTTTGGCAGTATTCATTATTAGGAACTAGATTAATACTAGTAGTATTACTGCTATTATTATCAGTTATTACAATCTTAGTGCATCCATTTACTAAGTACCTATAGTGTTCCAGGCAATTAACATGCATATTACACTTAATTCTGGAAATAATCATATATGATACCATTATGCCCATTTTTTAGACAAAGAGATAAAATAATTTCCTCAAACCACAGAGCTAGTAAGGAGGAGAGCCAGATTTCATCTCAGACTTGCTCACTTGCTGTAGTTAACCATCACCCCCACCTCTGACTGTCACCTTCAAATCTTTTCACACTAAACCAGGGAGCCTCTTGTTTGGAGTTTCTGCACCTCCACCCACTCCTCGTCCTTTCTCAGTCTCCCAAAATGGATTCTAAGAAACTCAGATTGAGAAACACAGGTTGACAATGTAGGAGGCCCCTCCCAGCAGAGCCCCTAGATTCTTATTGGATGTGCTATATTGATTTATGGCACTTCAAGAATGAGACACTGCAAATTAGATAAGTTAACTGTTCTATGAAACTGAAGCAGAGGACTCTCCTGGGAGTAATTTCCACCCAATAGCTATGGGATTGGGCTTTAACTAAATTAGGGAGGTATGCTGAAAGGCAGGACTGAGTTAACAGTGTAGAAACACTGCCAAAATGACATGTGAAAGGAATGCTTAACTTCTCTTATCGAGAAATGAGCTTCAATACAGAAAATGCAGTGCCTTCTGGCTGCCATTTTGAACTGTAGTTCTTGCCAGTAAATAATTATAAGTAAATACATTTTGTTAGAAAGATACCAGACAACTATAATACGGTTCTTTATTTCAATTTAAGTGGAAACTAAAGATACAGCACTTATGATGGAACTGACATTAAAAAAAAATATCAGATCGATGGAAATGTTTGAAATTTAAGCAATGAGAGAAAAAGTTCAACATTTCGCATCTTGTATAACAAAATAACGGTCAAGTACATGTTATATAATTACTTGAAACGTATAAGCTCATGAAGACTTAGATCTCTATTGTATTGATCTGCTCTGTGCTAAGCCTCTATCTTAACCACACTGACTGTTCTATCTGCATTTCTCATAGGACTAAGAAAAGTTTTTTTCCTCCCCAGAATATTTCTTTCTGGAAAAAGATCTCACAATGCTTGCGTTGTTATATTTGTAGCAGGCTATACTCAGAGATGGGGCATAATTTATAGCCTTGAGGGGGGCTTAAGTATTCATAAATGGTTTCAGAGCCCTAGAGATCCACTTCCCTGACTCTAGAAATCTCTGAATTCTGATTCTTATTGCAAGGAGCTTAAAATAGAAAAAGGAAATCAACTATGGAATTCAGATGATAAAATTTAGTACTGTAAACTCTTTAATTAGATTAATTCCACTACTATTACTTATATTCTGTGCTAGGTTATGGAGAAGGAAATGGCAACCAACTCTAGTGTTCTTGCCTGGAGAATTCTATGGATAGAAAGCCAGGCCGGCTATAGTCCATAGGGTCACAAAGAGTCAGACACAACTGAGCGACTAAATCACCATGCTAGGTTAAGCCCAGGGATTTTATTTTAGGTCAGTGTTACTAGAAAGCAAATCTTTAATTTTTCTATTTCTCTATAAATAATGTATCTGTGCACATAACTTTACGGAACATTATTCATTGAAAATTAAACAATAATTTTCCCAAAGAATACTTTATAACTTAGAATAAAAGTAAATGACTTCATAGAGAATATTAAGTTGTAATAATGGCCCCTAAAATCACACCGATTTGTTAAATCAACATTGGATTGGCCCAAGAGTTCGTACCATCGTACAGAAAACCCTGAATGAATTTTTTAGCCAATCCCAAAATAAATACATCTAACAAAGTCATAGGTTTTCATTGTTCTATTATGCATATAGGAGAAATGGGAAATGCCAATGACTGTATTCTATTCAGACAGAACAAATTTACAATAATTTGCGGATTAGAAATATAGAGATTCCAGGTACACCATGACTCCTAGTATGAAAAATAGTAAGATTAACAATTAGAATTTTGGTGTCCTTTTGAAAATCAAAGGAAAATTTTAGTTTCCTTTTGATCTTCCCTGGTGGCTCAGACGGTAAAGAGTCTGCCTGCGGTGCAGGAGACATGGGTTTGATCCCTGGGTCAGGAAGATGCTCTGGAGAAGGAAGTGGTAACCCACTCCAGTATTCTCGCCTGGAAAACCCATGCATAGATGAATCTGGCAGGCTGCAGTCCATGGGTCGCAAAGAGTTGGATATGACTAAGTAACTTCACTTTTTCTTTGAAAATCATAATCACACAACACAGCAATAATTTATAAAATCTTAGAGTCTTAGGAGACACTTTGTTCAAGTTATACTTTCAAGTACAGATTTACTTTAATAGCTAACAAAACAAGTGAGCAAATATTTGTACAAGTTTCCCTATGACACAGGAGAATAATAATACAATTGTGAAAGATCTCAACTCAGCATTTTGCCAACTATATTCTCTGAGCTAAACTTTGGATACAAAACATAATTTCTCCCTAAACATACACAGGAAAGAAGAGATATCTTCTTTACCTCTTTTTTATACTCTTTTGTTAATAGGCCAGGCTTCAGAGTTCATGAGTTAGGAATATAAGGCAGCATGAGGTGGGAAAAGACAAGACTGTTAAAGTTCCATTTAAAAGAAATGGAGAATGGGTGGAATGGAGTTTTAATTAATAACAGCAGTTTTCTCCTACATAATAAATTAGAAAACAAGAAAAATTTCATTAATTATTAATTAGATTGTGAGTTTTTTACTTTGAGTTTTAACATGTCTAAATATTGATTTAAAAAATACCAATTTCTTCCTAAGCAGTTTTAAGTTACTGGATTTCTGTTTATGTTTTTTTCTAGTGATACCTTCTGCATCCATTATTTCCAGAGCTGAGGATATAAATACTACAGTGTCCAAGACTGTAATCCACTGGAATAGTCAAACATCAACTGAAAAAGTTTCCTGTGAAATGAGATACAAAGCTACAACAAACCAAACTTGGAATGTAAGCTAAATTTACTTTCCTTTTACATGTAAGTGAGTAAAAGAAAAGCCAGCCAAGTCAATGACCACAGTGGATATATTGGGGCTTAAGTATTCATAAATGGTTTCAGAGCCCTAGAGATCCACTTCCCTGACTCTAGAAATCTCTGAATTCTGATTCTTATTGCAAGGAGCTTAAAATAGAAAAAGGAAATCAACTATGGAATTCAGATGATAAAATTTAGTACTGTAAACTCTTTAATTAGATTAATTCCACTACTATTACTTATATTCTGTGCTAGGTTATGGAGAAGGAAATGGCAACCAACTCTAGTGTTCTTGCCTGGAGAATTCTATGGATAGAGAAGCCAGGCCGGCTATAGTCCATAGGGTCACAAAGAGTCAGACACAACTGAGCGACTAAATCACCATGCTAGGTTAAGCCCAGGGATTTTATTTTAGGTCAGTGTTACTAGAAAGCAAATCTTTAATTTTTCTATTTCTCTATAAATAATGTATCTGTGCACATAACTTTACGGAACATTATTCATTGAAAATTAAACAATAATTTTCCCAAAGAATACTTTATAACTTAGAATAAAAGTAAATGACTTCATAGAGAATATTAAGTTGTAATAATGGCCCCTAAAATCACACCGATTTGTTAAATCAACATTGGATTGGCCCAAGAGTTCGTACCATCGTACAGAAAACCCTGAATGAATTTTTTAGCCAATCCCAAAATAAATACATCTAACAAAGTCATAGGTTTTCATTGTTCTATTATGCATAT
The DNA here is from genome assembly GCA_006408675.1 of Madoqua kirkii. NCBI lineage: Eukaryota > Metazoa > Chordata > Mammalia > Artiodactyla > Bovidae > Madoqua > Madoqua kirkii. The sequence continues at coordinate 5,880 of SJYC01109028.1, forward strand.
AGGAGAAATGGGAAATGCCAATGACTGTATTCTATTCAGACAGAACAAATTTACAATAATTTGCGGATTAGAAATATAGAGATTCCAGGTACACCATGACTCCTAGTATGAAAAATAGTAAGATTAACAATTAGAATTTTGGTGTCCTTTTGAAAATCAAAGGAAAATTTTAGTTTCCTTTTGATCTTCCCTGGTGGCTCAGACGGTAAAGAGTCTGCCTGCGGTGCAGGAGACATGGGTTTGATCCCTGGGTCAGGAAGATGCTCTGGAGAAGGAAGTGGTAACCCACTCCAGTATTCTCGCCTGGAAAACCCATGCATAGATGAATCTGGCAGGCTGCAGTCCATGGGTCGCAAAGAGTTGGATATGACTAAGTAACTTCACTTTTTCTTTGAAAATCATAATCACACAACACAGCAATAATTTATAAAATCTTAGAGTCTTAGGAGACACTTTGTTCAAGTTATACTTTCAAGTACAGATTTACTTTAATAGCTAACAAAACAAGTGAGCAAATATTTGTACAAGTTTCCCTATGACACAGGAGAATAATAATACAATTGTGAAAGATCTCAACTCAGCATTTTGCCAACTCATATTCTCTGAGCTAAACTTTGGATACAAAACATAATTTCTCCCTAAACATACACAGGAAAGAAGAGATATCTTCTTTACCTCTTTTTTATACTCTTTTGTTAATAGGCCAGGCTTCAGAGTTCATGAGTTAGGAATATAAGGCAGCATGAGGTGGGAAAAGACAAGACTGTTAAAGTTCCATTTAAAAGAAATGGAGAATGGGTGGAATGGAGTTTTAATTAATAACAGCAGTTTTCTCCTACATAATAAATTAGAAAACAAGAAAAATTTCATTAATTATTAATTAGATTGTGAGTTTTTTACTTTGAGTTTTAACATGTCTAAATATTGATTTAAAAAATACCAATTTCTTCCTAAGCAGTTTTAAGTTACTGGATTTCTGTTTATGTTTTTTTCTAGTGATACCTTCTGCATCCATTATTTCCAGAGCTGAGGATATAAATACTACAGTGTCCAAGACTGTAATCCACTGGAATAGTCAAACATCAACTGAAAAAGTTTCCTGTGAAATGAGATACAAAGCTACAACAAACCAAACTTGGAATGTAAGCTAAATTTACTTTCCTTTTACATGTAAGTGAGTAAAAGAAAAGCCAGCCAAGTCAATGACCACAGTGGATATATAATGATCTGTTTTACATGTTTTTATCTGTTTGTGTGATATTCAAACTACTCTAGTTTGAATAATGATGCTTCCAAATAAAGAGGTGAATTTCCTGAAAATGTCCCTTGCCTTTTGTAAACCAGTAAATAGACAAATGTCCAACTAGGAGGGATTCATCTATCTAGCTCCTTATAATTCAGTGTCTCAGGGTGAAATTTATATTAGTGATTATGAATATAAATGTAAGCATTCTATGCTGAAATTTACCAGGCATTCAGGAAAATGCAATTTGTTCAAGAAAAGCTTCAGATTTATGGGTATCTCTTTTTAAATGAAAAAAAAAAAAACAACGCACAATTCAAAATGTAAGATTTATTACTATATTAGTTTTAAATGAGCATAAGGTAAAAAAAAGTGAATGTCAAGGCGAATCAACCATCCTTAAACACCAACAGTAAGTTAGTAAGTTAGTGTCTTAGGAGAGGCACAGGTGCAAGGTTCATTAATAAAAATCCTATCACATGGCAGCACCTGAGAACACTATAATAAAAACTCACTATTTTGAACTATAGGGGAACAGTAATCTGAGGAAAAAGTGCCAATTTTGGTGTATTTGAAAAGAAATGCCATTTTATTACTTTCAAGTACAATAAAGTGCCATTTGTGTGTGTGTGTGTGTGTGTGTGTGTGTGTGCACACACACTCAGGCATATCAGACTCTTTGCAAACCCATGGACTGTAGCTGCTAGTTTAGTCAAAATAATTAGGGAATGGAGTTTATGGCTTTGCTTAATTATGAGTTATGTGTCATGTATTAATTTGTCAGTTTTCAGGGAGTTAAGTGAAATGATACACATTTACTCTCTGATGATTAGCATGACTCCAAATCCTTCGTCATTCTGAACATGAATGAACTTTTGCTTTGCTATAGAAAGCAGTATGTTTAGGCAGTGTCAAAAAAATGAGGGTAAAACTATACTAACTTTAGCACATGCTCTAACAACTACTCTGTAAATCCCCAATGCCAACTTGCTTATTTACCCTTGTTCATTTAAATGAGAAATGTGACATTTTAGTTGTTTAGATTACACTGAGATGCAAGTCCGTGTTCTGCATCACTTGGTAAATACCCAAATAAAAATCCTGTTGGACTCCTTGACTAAATAATTATGGCATTTGTGTTCACAGCAATTCCAAGCATAAAGCCTGGGATGAGCAAAAAAAAAAAAAAATTCACAGCCAATCTTTTGCATATGTGGAATTTAGGTAAATTAGAAAAGAACCCAAATGAAATTCTCATCTTAGACGCTGAGTGAATGAGGCTTTACTCTAATAAGACACCTGGGTTCGATCCCTGGTCTGGGAAGATCCCCTGGAGGAGGGCATGGCAACCCACTTCAGTATTCTTGCCTGAGAATCCCCATGGACAGAGGAGCCTGGTGGGCTACAGTCCAATCCATAGGGTCGCAAAGAGTAGGACATTACTGAAGTGCTTAGTACACACACATGGGTAGTGTCATGGTCATAGGATGATATTAAGAATATGAAATTCCCTTATTTGGCACAAGCAGGAGGAAGTAATAAGCTACAAGAATGCTTAGGAAATAGAAAGGTGCTATAGTATCAGTTTCTTGTAATAGATTTTCAGAAACCGTTTTTTGGTCGAAACTTTTGTTCTCTGCTCCCCCTGGTGGTGTTATATGTGCCACTGCGAAACTTGGTAACAGAAGTAAATTTGAACTCCTCAAAATGTTCTCTTTATCAGAAGCAGGCAAATGAAGGAGCTGAAAGAATATTTGTTACCTCATTTAATCTCTATCACAATCTTTAGTGATAGATAGTCTCAGCTCCATGACAGAAATGAAGGCATAGGGCTTGAAAGAGCTTAAGCCAGGTTCTCCGAGCTTACAGTTAGTACAGTAACTAAGTACCTCTCACAGACCCTACATTACTTTGGGCACAAAAATATTTTGGAAAATGAAGGAATCGGTTTCAATCCAAAATCTGTATCCTATCCCTTTTACCATAATTCCTCCAAATGTAACTATTCACAGAGATGACCCAAGTCCAGTTGGTAACAGCCAGATTGAAGCTTTGTTTTCCACATATGTTACCCATCAATTTCATGTGGATCATGCATAAAATGTTATCGTTACCTCCTTGTAAGGAGACGGGAAATGAGAGTCATGAAGAATAGGCAGATACAAAGGACTACGGATTTGCTCTTCCACCTCAGCTCTCCTCCATCAGATAATTGCTGGAAGGAAGTTCTTTACTTCAAAGTGGTGGGCAGTTACACAGAAAGCCTTGTGGCTAAGTGCACAAGCTCTAGAGTTCCAAGCCTGGCTATGGCACTTTCTAGATGTACAACCTTGGGCAAGTTCCTTAGCTTCTCTGAGTCTCATTACTGCCATACTTAAAAGAAGAATAAGATAGACACCCACCTCATATGGTTGTGCATGCTATGCAAGCAGGCATGCTGAGTCGCTTTAGTCATGCCCAGCCCTTTGCAACCCTATGGACTGACGCCCACCAGTCTCCTTTGTCCATGGGATTCTCCTGAAAGAATACTGGAGTGGATTGCCATGCCCTTCTTCGTATGGTTGTGGGGATGATCAAATGATGAGAGAAGCTAGCCCACAACCCAGAATATAGTTACTGTTCAGTAAATGCTGGTTGTTACTGCCACTCTTCATCTTAACCTCCAGGAGAGCCACGTAGCAGGTGTGGTTGAGTCAAAGATGCCCACCTGAAAATCAGAATCAGTGCATTGAGAGTATTTTCACCTGTTTTTAGCTAAGCTGCATACATATTACAAGGTATTAGCCAGTCCTTCAGGTGAACCTGCAAAGCTGATGCCATGGGGATCTGCGGTTATCTTCACGAGCTGTCTTCCTGACACCTTAAACTTGCATAAAAATTTGAGCTCACAGTTCTCAATGGCAATCTTTGCACACTCCTATGCACCCATATCTCAGGAGCATTTGCTCAGTTTACATGTGTATTTCCTCATCTTTTAACTGTGAGCCCCTGGAAGACAGGGCTGTTCGATAATCATTTTTGTATTTACATTGATATTTGTAATGTCTACTTCACACAGATAGTATTTGGACACATCGACTATTAGTATGATAATTTGCCTTTAATGATGCCAAGAGCAGTGACAGTAAAGCAGGGAAATCTTGATTATAAGTTCAAGAAAATGAATTAATGGTGACTCAAGTCTCTGATGAAGCTAGATCAGGGTATTGGCAAACTTTTTTTCAAGGGCCAAATAGTAAACAGTTAGGCTTTTCAGGCCATAAGATCTCTTTCTCAGCTATTCAACTTTGTATTTACAGCATGAAAGCAGCCATAGACAATATGTAAATAAATGGACACTGTTGCAACCAGTAAAATTTACTTATGCACACGGAATGTTGTATCATTTCCATGCATCATCGAAATAGTCTTCTTTGGACTTTGAACCATTAAAAAAATGTAAAAACCTTCTTAGTCATAGGCTGCACAAAACCAAGCGTCCACTGTTTTCCTGGAATGGCTAATAGAACAACGGGCAGATAGCAAAGGGTCAAATCCTTGGCCTTCACATTTCAAAAGTGGAAGTGCTTATAGAGGACAGAAAACTTGTAAAAACATGTGATTTGCCGCCAACAAGTACCTATTGTATAGCACATGGAACCCTGCTCAGTGTTATGTGGAAGCCTGGATGGGAGGGGAGTTTGGGGGAGAATGGATACGTGTATATGTATGCCTGAGTCCCTTCGCTGTTCACCTGAAACTATCACAACTACTGTTAATCAGTTATACCCCAACACAAAATAAAAAGTTCAAAAAACCGAAACAAAAAAGAACCTATGATTAGTCACAGCTAGGTTTCCCAATCCCCAGCCCCCTTCCCTCTCATACCAAACACTAGCTAAAGGCCCCAAGGGCTTCTCTGGTTGCTCAGTGGTAAAGAATCCACCTGCCAATGCAGGAGACTTGGGTTCAATCCCTGGTCCAAGAGGATCCCACGTGCCTCAGAGCAACTCAGCCCATGTGCCACAACTACTGATCTTGTGTCTAGAGCCCAGGAACCGCAACTACTGAGCCCCATGTGCTAGAGCCCATGCTTTGCAACAAGAGAAGCCGCCCAATGAGAAACCTGCACAAGGCAACTAGACAGTAGCACCCGCTCACCCCAACGACAGAAAAGCCCGCCCAGGAACAAAGACCCAGCACAACTGAAAATAAATAAATGCGGAGAAAAAGAGGCTTCTGAGCAGGGAGAGGAGGAAATGGGCTGGTAAGGGGGAAGAACAAAAAACATTTAGACTCAGATGTTGAATGAGCAGGAGCCCTCAGCCTGTGCCATGCTCCAGGCTGGGAGTCAGAGGCAGTTAGGTTATAGAACGCTGAATAGGGTGAGAGTCTTCCCTTCAGCCAAGGATGCTCCCAGAAACTTAGGTGTAACCCTAAGAAGAGCAGTACCTCAAAATGAGGGAGATTAAGTTCCCAGGCCTCCCACCTTGAGAACTGAGGCTCTAAAAAGAAATGAGCTGCTATAAAAATGAAGTTATATTTCTGGCACTTGAGATCATACCCTCTCCATTAGGAACACAATTAAGTCCAGCTCTCTCTCAATGCCTATTTTGACCTCTGAAAGCATTATTTTGAAGTACCATCTTGAGCTTGCAAGGCCGTAAAGAGTCACCTGGTTTGCTTTTTAGTAGAAACAACTTTTAACAGTTCCATAAAATTCTATTTTAGAATTCTGGCTGTAACTTTAGGGTATTTCTCTTCTTAGAGGACTTATCTACAAATATAATGGGAAGAGACATACGGGAGAATAGTGCATATGGAAGCTAAAGTTTATCACTAGTAAAATCTCTTCTGTATCTCAGGAGAATCCAGGAGCCTCCACTCAAATTTAAAAGAGCAGAAAATTTCAGGAGCCATGGGTAAAAATGTAGCTTATGGAAACTCTGAATGATATCTTTCAGGGAACATGATGTCCCAAAACAGACTTTTATATAATTTTTACAATTTAAATGTATTGCAAGTTTTAAGACATAGTAAGAGTGGGTTTTAACAGAAGAATCTCTAAATGTTGTAAACACCCTGCTTTGTGTGTGTGTACGTGTGTGTTTGTGTTTTAATCATGATAGCTTTAACTTTCTCTTTCATGGTCATTGCTTTCTTCCAATGCTGTTAATAAATAAATGCTTTTCTAGAATTTTTTTTTATGTTTACCTTTCAATTGCGCCTCACTTTTTTTCAGTAGATCCACTTATTACAACGCACTAATGTGCTGTGTAAGTACCTTGGTTTCTCTCTTCCTTCTGAACCAGCTTGTCTGGGGATCCTCTTTCATTATATTTTATGGCAGGTTGTAGTGCCCCAGAAACATGACTTTTAAATTAATCCATCAGCTATTTTTTTTGCTTATCTTCCATTGGATTTTCACAGTTCAACAATCTTAAATGTTTTGTTTTGTTTCCATATATATCCTTATAGAATGCATAGATCTGCAATAAGCACAAATTTAACAGCTAGTTTGTAGGTAATTTTTTCTAAAAGTCATCATCAGCAAGTGAAATTATTTCATCATTCAGAAAGAATTATTGACCTAAATACCCAACTGCAGAGAGACAGGGAGAGACAGACAGACAGATGGGGGAGGGAAGAATGACTGAATTCAAACAGTAGCTATCAGGTCTCCCCTCCTCCTATCCTATTAAAATCAGCTGGGTCAAAATTAAGAGTATATTACATGCTGGAATTTCTTGAGATTTAAAAGCTTGAGAGACTTGTCAAACACTAAGCAATGTATATTTGACTTTTAAGGTCAAATAACATGTATTTGATTATTTATGACTATCTTTTATACAAAGTATTCTATTTCTGTTTTCCCAGGGTTGAGAAGGATCTGGAACATAATATGTGCCCCATATGTTTCTACTAATAATTGTTTGTTTAAAAGCCTACTGCATTATTTCCTTATGGTACTTCACTATGGTTATTCATCTATTTTAGGTTAAAGAATTTGATACCAATTTTACATACGAGCAACAGTCAGAATTCTACTTGCAGCCAAATGCTACATATGTATTTCAAGTGAGATGTCAAGAAACAGGTAAAAGGTACTGGCGCCCTGGAGTTCACCCTTTTTTCATAAAACTCCTGAAATAGGTGAGTGTATTTCTATATTTATCTCTTCGGCTTTTCTTTTGACTTTTGTCTCTCTTCCAAGTTTATCTTTTTTTTTCCTCCCTGATTTCTATCAAAATTGACAAAACTATTCTAGGGCAGGTCAGTTAAGTTCAGCTGCTCAGTCGTGTCCAACTCTTTGCAGCCCGCATGGACTGCAGCACACCAGGCTTCCCTGTCCATCACCGAAACTGACTAGAGCAGGTGATAACATTTAAATTGTTAATTTGCTTTGATTCTGTTAAGGCTGACTAGGTTCTCAAATATTTCAAGATGTAACAACCAGCTGGGGGTGCTTGTTTAGTATGTATGTTCAGTGGCTGCTCCCAGAGTGTCTGAGCCCATGATCTGACATAGAGGGGATGGGGGTTGTCAAATATCCTGGGTAATTGTCAGGCATATAATCCCCCTAACCCTTGTTTTAAAAAAGAGTTTAGTAAGAGTTACAGTACACTATTTAGGCCATTCTGATAAAGCATATTCTCCTTAGGAGACACAAAATTATTAATAAAGATTGATTACTTACTATATGCAAAGTAAACATAAAAAATTAAAACACTTCAACATGAGATTTTTTAATTCTCTTCTCAGTATAACCTAGCTGAGCTATTGTTTATTTTTAGATATTTTCCTGCTCTTAATATTATTCTGTTAATTTTCTAGTCATTTAAATGTTATTCTGTAAAAGCTTAGCCAGGGAATTCCCTCTCGGTCCAGTGGCTAGGGCTCTGCTCTTTCATTGCCAAGGGCATAAATTCACCTGGTTGGGGAACTAAGATCCCACAAATTGCAAGCACAACCCCCCCAAAAAATTAAATTAAGAAATAAAGTCTATTTGGCTAAGATTTTATTTTTAATTGTAAGTAAATAATAAAATGAACCTATTGTAATTGTCATAATACTCCATGCTGGTCCCAGTCTTTATCCTGAAGATATTTTGTACTGTGGGTAGCTTACACACTAATTTAAAATGTTCTTTCTAGTCATTTAAATGTTATTCTGTAAAAGCTTAGCCAGGGAATTCCCTCTCGGTCCAGTGGCTAGGGCTCTGCTCTTTCATTGCCAAGGGCATAAATTCACCTGGTTGGGGAACTAAGATCCCACAAATTGCAAGCACAACCCCCCCAAAAAATTAAATTAAGAAATAAAGTCTATTTGGCTAAGATTTTATTTTTAATTGTAAGTAAATAATAAAATGAACCTATTGTAATTGTCATAATACTCCATGCTGGTCCCAGTCTTTATCCTGAAGATATTTTGTACTGTGGGTAGCTTACACACTATATTTAAAATGTTCTTTTCAGAACTGAAGGACTTATTAGTAATCACAGCATTGTTAATGTTATTCTTACATAATATAACATCTTGGAATTATTTTATGTTTTCAAAGCACTTTGACATATATTGTAAATATTAATGACTACCAAGTAAGTAGAGGGAGCCATACAGCCAAAGATAAGGTTAAAAAGTCCTTTTGGTGCCCTCTATGTCAAAATCTTAGAAACACATTATTAAGGGAATCATTTGCAATATGGGTTATCAGTTCTCTCTCTCTCTTTTTTTAAGTTTTTAATTTAAGGTATTCCAACTTCAATTGATACTGTTAAAATTCTTAGGACTTTTGATGTTATTTTAGAACAATCAGAACTTAGTAGATAATCCAATTATTTTAATGAAATCTAGAATTGCTTTGCAAGATTATTCAAATTGATAATTAACATTTTCTTACCATTTATAATAGTATACATAAGTGTGTTTGACCTTTACATCAGACAAATTTAATAGTGAAATTGGCATCATTTTACAAATGAGGAAACTGAAGCATGATTTGTTTCCTTGCTAGTGAGTAAAGAGCAGTTAAAGCAGAATACAAGTTTTCTTACCACCAGCCCTCAGCAATCGCATTGATTTCTTTAATTACAGTTGACTCTTTAACAACATGGGTTTGAACTGTGTGGATTCACTTATACATAGATATTTTTCAGTAAATCATATAGCACTACACAATCTGCGGTGGATTGATCTCAGTGCAGAACAGGATACAGTGGAACCAAAAATAAAGAGGGTCAACTATAAGTAATACGAGGAGTTCTGGCTGTGTGGAGGGTCAGCACCCCAACCCTTGTGTTAGGGGTCAATTGTGCCTTGAAGTGGAACAACTTACAGAAATATCCTACAAGTACAGTCAGCTCTTCACATGCATGGGTTCCACATTCATGGATTTAACTAATGAAGGGTAGAAAATATTTGGAAAAAAATTCCAGAAAATTTGAAAAACAAAACCAATTTGCCTCACACCAGCAACTACTTCCTTGGAAGAAAGGAATGAAAAACCTAGACAGCATATTAAAAAGTAGAGACATTACTTTGCCAACAAAGGTCTGTATAGTCAAAGCTATGGTTTTTCCAGCAGTCACATATGGATGTGAGACTTGGGCCATAAAGAAGACTGAACGCAGAAGAACTGATGCTTTTGAACTATGGTGTTGGAGAAGACTCTTGAGAGTCCCTTGGACTGCAAGGAGATCAAAACAGTCATTGATATCCTAAAGGCAATCAATCCTAAATATTCATTGGAAGGACTGATGCTGAAGCTCCAATATTTTGACCATCTGATGCAAAGAGCTGACTCCTTAGAAAAGACTCTGATGCTGGGAAAGATTGAAGGCAGGAGGAGAAGGGGAAGACACAGAATGAGATGGTTGGATGGCATCACCGACTCAATGGACATGAGTTTGAGTAAACTCCGGGAGATGGTGAAGGACAGGGAGCCTGGCGCGTGCTGCAGTCCATGGGGTCCCAACGATTGAGCAACTGATAACAACAGCAGCAACTACTTCCATAGCATTTACACTGTATTTACAACTATTTACATAGCATTTTATTGTATTGAGTATTTTAAGTACTCTAGAGATGATTTAAAGTATATGGAAGGATGTGCATGGGTTAAGGGCAAAAGTCAAGGGACCCTAGCTTTCTCTGAGTTTAGTATCCAAAGATGGTCCTGGAACAAATCCTCCATGGATACCAATGGACAACTGTATAGGACCATAAACCATAGATGTTCTCCTTTAAAAGTAAAGGTTGTAAGCTACACACAGAAAGAATGGGGATGTCACAGCTACCCTACAATTCTAAATTTAAAGTCTTTCTTTCCTAAGGGAAAAACAATCATTCAAGAGGCAAAAGTGCCAGCTGAAATTAAATATCTCTGAAAACTTGCATCTATCCAGAACTAACATGTTAGCTAAGAGGAACCATAAACCATTCTCTTGGTACAAATTCCTTTCTAAGACACATTAAACAAGATACAGGAAAAATGTGTTAGGGAAAGTGTTAGCATAAAATCATTTTGAAAAATTATCTCTTTTTTTCTATTTGTAGAAGCAATGCAGATCTATTGTAATATGCAACCTAGAAATAAGTATTGCTTACATTTTAATGGATTTAATACTAGCTGTTTCCTATACACATATTTTTTAAATGGTTGGTGCTGTGGTATAAGTACTATTTTATATCCTGATTTTCTTACTTAATCTTCCTTGTTGAGTTTAAAAAACCTATTTAATGGGTACACTTCAGTTTATGGATGTAATATAATTTAATTATTTCTCTAGTTAAACAATATCTAGGTTATTGCATTTTTCCTTTATCAATAAACTTCTTTGAATAGCTTTGTATATAAATTCTCCTTCTGCCTTTAGGCGTTATTGGATCAAGAGTTGAGCATATTTTAAGATGCTTAATGCAAGTTGCCAAATTGCTTTTCAGTAAATCTTTAATATCAATTGCTTTTTAAAAAAAGTATCCATGAAAACAGTCATTCATTTAAGCTGTTCATGAAATGTTCATTTGTCCTATACTGCACATCAGGCACTTGCTAGGTACTTGCATAACTTCAGTCAGTGAAGGAGACAAAGATCCTTTAATCCTAAAGGAGACAGACAAAGCAAAAGTCTAACCAAAAGCACACAGCATTATAAACAAACAATAAATCAAAGCAGTAAGAATTAAACCTCACCACCGAAGCTTGAATTGCTTCATAATGGAAAAAAGAAAAAGATAGTTTCTGTAATACTTTAATTAACTTGCTTAGTAGTGGGGTGTGGGACCAAACTTTCCTGGTAGTTTATTTATTTATGAAGAAACATCGCTTTTTGGCCTTTTGGCTAAGATCAAGTATGAAGAAACACAGCCCAGGCAGTAATCCTCCCTTCATGGAAGAATTTCCTGTTTCTGTGCTCTAAAATTCTTATTTGTGTACCACTAAATAGATTCATCCTTGTAACAATGCGTTTTCAAAATTTTGCGCAGATGGCACCGCAGGACAAATCGTGAAGTAGGTATGGCTTTCCTGCAGACCCTAGCATTCTTCTGTATCACTTTCCCTCTGGATAGTGCCTTTCCTTGGCCTTTAGAAACGTGGTCTCCAAAAGAAACCAAATGAAATCATTTTATAGTATAACCAAATTATAATAAGGGTTAAATGACATACTCGCTTTTTCATCCTTAGAGTATTTAACTTCAATGGAAAACAAAGCCTTACACAATAGCCACCCCCCATATGGGTGGGGAATATATTCCAAGACCCCCAGTGGAGGCCTGAATCCATGGATAGTGTTGAACCTTATATATACTATGTTTTTCTCCTATATATAAAACATAAATTAGGCACAGCAAGAGATTAACAGCAATAACTAGTAATAAAATAGAACTATAGCAATATACACATAACATACATTGTGTGAATGTAGTTTCTTTCTCAATTTCAAAATACTTATTGTGCAAATTCAATGCCTTTTGCATCTTAACTAAGCACTCATCACACACTCTGGCTGTAACTTTTGCCGTGTGAGGTATGATGGCAAAACTAGCACAAATTTCTTTTTACTTCTTCATAATTTAAAGGACAGAAGATTCATTCTTACCATACAGCTTGGCAAAGAACTATTTTTCTTTCCTTACTAAGTTGAGAACTTTAGTCTTTTCGCTTAAAGGAAGCACTTCAAGGCTCCTCTTCAGCACATCCAGACTTCCAGCCTCACCATGCTTGTTCTTTGGGCCCTTATTATGTAAGATAAGAGCCACCTGAACAGAAGCACCGTAATACAGAAAAGCTGTTTTGATGACCAAAATGACTACTAAGTGACTGACAGGCCCAATTCGTGGGTCATTCATATCCAGAGTAGGGTGGAGCTGGACGATGCAAGACTTCATCACACTACTCAGAATGGTGCACAGTTTAAAATTGAAAAATTCTTTATTTCTGGAATTTTCCATTTAATCGTTTTGGATCCAGCTGACCAGGGTAACAGACGGAGGAAAGCAAAACCATGGATAATGATAAGAGGGGACTAGAAAAGAAAAAATAAATCAACCTCAGAATATACTTTCAGACTGTATGGGACAAATTTCCCTGTTTTAGAGACTACTATCCTGGTATAATAACAAGAGGGTAATTCAGTGGCTGAATCCAGGTGACTTCAGGATAATAAATAATACAGCTAACATTTATTGGATGTTTATTATGTGTTGGGCACTGTATAAGAATTTTACTCATCACTGTCTGTTTTAGAGACTACTATCCTGGTATAATAACAAGAGGGTAATTCAGTGGCTGAATCCAGGTGACTTCAGGATAATAAATAATACAGCTAACATTTATTGGATGTTTATTATGTGTTGGGCACTGTGATAAGAATTTTACTCATCACTGCTGCTGCTACTGCTGCTAAGTCTCTTCAGTTGTGTCCGACTCTGTGCGACGCCATAGACGGCAGCCAACCAAGCTCCCCTGTCCCTGGGATTCTCCAGGCAAGAACACTGGAGTGGGTTGCCATTTCCTTCTCCAGTGCATGAAAGTGAAAAGTGAAAGTGAAGTCGCTCAGTCGTGTCCGACTCTTCACGACCCCATGGACTGCAGCCTACCAGGCTCCTCTGTCCATGGGATTTTCCACTGCAGCCCTATAAAACTGTTCCAATTGTACAGAGGAGAATGAGGCTCAAGGAGGTTAAGAAGTTTGCTGAACATTATAAAGCTGGTAAATGGCAGACCTGGGCATGAGTCAGGCTACAGGATTCCAGCACTCACCCTGTAGTTCTGCTGATCTCCTTCCTAAGAGACCTCAGAGCGTCCCTTGTCAGCCTCTTCTGGATCACCTAACGAAATCCTCCTCTACACATGAGCTAATATGCCAACGGAGCTTCTTTTAATTCTTTTAATGTTTGTTATGAAATGCAAATACATGAGAGAAGAGAGAACCATAAGATGCTATCAACTGTTTCCACTTTGGCATGAATACCAGATATGGAAGCAGGTTTGTGTTAAAGTGATGAGAATGAATCCATAGGAACCTTGGGATGGGATAGGGCAGTCAGAGAAAAGGACAAAGTACAGGTGGAAAAGGTGACCTTGCTCAAGACAAGGCACCACAGGGAAATTCACAGTGTGTTTTTCCAGCTGGAACTTGGTTCAGTAAAATGTCTTGGAAGCAGTGCTTCTCAGATGATCATCTGCATTAGAAATGCTTGGGTACCAGTTAAAAATACAATTCCTCAGTATCTATCAAGTGGTATTTCTGCAGTGTGTTCTGGAGGTTGGACACACCCTTTAAGAGGGAGAAGTGTGTGGACAAAGAGGGTCAGAACTGATTGCCCAAGCCATTGCCTTAGTAACATGGTTTTGGGGGGCAAAAAAGTGTGGGTACATGAGAATCTCAGGCCATTCTCTCTAGTATTATCTGGTTCCACCTCATGCCCACCACTTTCTCAGTCCCTGAGCACCCCAGGATCTCAAGAAGTATAGGATGCAGGGCCATGGCTCCAGTGAACCATCACGTTCCACATTACCCCTCGGCCTAGACCCTCTCTGCCTCTGGATATGAGGTTTCAGCAGAGGCACTGAAAAGTTCCAGGGGCTGCTGAAACTGGAGCTTCTAGACCACCAACCTGCATAGCCACTGCAACAATTCTTGGAGTCATTAAGCAGTGCAGAAATAGCACCAAAAGGGAAAAGATAGTTTGTTGGCACAGAAAACTGACACTGAAAATATGAACGCGAATTTCCTACTGATGTGAAAAACTGTGAGAAGAGGACTTCTAGGCAGGAATGTTTTTCAGTTCTGTTGTAATACAGATCCTTTTGTCATGAAGAAAAGGTACTGGCCCTCTAACCCCTTTAATGACAAGTTAGAGGCCTGAGGGAAGGGCAGTTACATTTCACAATGACTAATTAACTTGGTTGAATTACAACTTGCAGTAGAAAAGTTTCCCAGAGAAATCATAGTCTTTTTTTTTTTTCTGGAGGTTCTCCAGAAGAAGGCAAGTATAAGCAAGATATTAAACCACATTGTTCTTTGTTCTCACAAAATACCATTGGTTGTATTGCCAGTGACTCAAAAATTCTCATTAATTTTTCAGGATTTTAGTGGCTCAAAAAGAAAAAAAACAAATGTTATATCAATGGAACCAAATATAGGTGAAAATAAATATATTGCAAATTAGAAGTGGCACACAGAGTGTACTTTGCAGAAATTCTGTTATTTGTAATTAAGAGATTTCAGATTCATTTTATATTAAGATGGATTATAAATTTGTAGGTTTGTGGTTACTAAACTGGGTTAAATGTATATACACAATGTTCTTTGAAATACTTATGATTTTAGATCCTTCATCTGGATTTATTTAATCTTCTTTGGGTCCTGTCTCTAGTAAACCACCAGGGTTTTGTAGAATAAAGAACAATTCGTAAGAGTTTCACAATCTCTCTGAGGTCTGCAATCAAATAATAGAGAATAAAGATTATGCTTTTCCATGAAAAAGTAGTAATCTCCTGTGTTAGTTTCCTATCACTTCTAATAGAAGTTAGAATAAATTCAGTAACTTAAAACAATACCAATGTGTTTTCTAGTAGTTTTGGAGGTGAGCAATCCAAAATAAGCATCACTGCACCAAAACCAAGGTATTGGCAGGACTATGCTCCTTCTGAAGGCTCTCAGAGTCAGTTTCATGCATTTTCCAGATTCTAGAGGCTGTCTGCATTTCTTGGCTTGCAGCCCCATTTTTCATCTTCAAAATCAGAAGCATAGCATCTGCCACTCTCTTTCTTGGACTCTGATCCTCCTGTCTCCTTATAAAGACCCTTGAAATTTCACTCCTGAATATAGGATAATCTCCCCATCTCAAATCCCTTTTGCCATATAAAGTAATCTATCCATAAATTCCAGGGATTAGAGCATGGACATCTTTGCAGGGTCAATATTTGCCCTACCATGTCTCCTCACCTAACCACCCACTAACAAAAATTGCAAGTTTACCCCCTACAGAATTTTTCATTGTGATTGGGTGTAAGCAAAAGAAATAAAATCTTGTTTTCTGAAGCAGAAAAAGAATTATTGGAACAACAGCTGGAAAGTAGTAGAAAGGCTGGTAAAATGGTCCCAGGGAAGACTCTTGTGAGGACTCTGCACCTGGCACTGTGCTCTCTGCCATGGCTTCCCTGTGCCCCAGACACTCCACTGGTGCTGCTGTTACCAGACTCTGGATATACCTGCTGCATCTATATTGGATTCTAAGTAATCTCCTGGAGCCAGCTGTGAGTTGGGGAGAAGGGCATCTGATGAGTGAGGCTTAGGTCATCTGCTTGCAGCTACTTGCTGGCTGGGGAGGAGGTGGGATGGGGTAGGGAAAGGATTTCTCTGCTCCATTGAGGCTACCACAGTGAGAAACCCTACCTGCCTCCTACCTCCTCTAGGATGCCCACAAAGAAGTAGGTCCTGCAGCTGGGCAACTGAAAAATAGCAAATGTCCACTAGACTGTTCAGACTAAGGAACAGGTACATGCTGGGCTTGATAGCCAGGCTGCACCTTTGAAGAATCCTGAACCACTAGGTAAAATTGGAAGCTGCCCATGGTTGTGCATAGAGCTTGCTACACTTTGATATCAGATCCTCACCTCTGTGAGATCCATGTCACTCAAGAAAATGTCTAGGTGGCTGCTGTTTTTTTCTACCTTTTCCTTCTCTTATTCTTTCTCTTTAATGATATGACCGCCATACCCAGATTTCTTACCTTATTCTTCCTCAACTGTAAGGAATATAAGCATGACAATAATCCCTTGAATATGTCTAGGCACGACCTCCTATCCTCAATATACGAGGATGACATGGTAACTCATGAAATGATTCATTGTTCGACTTGTTTTTCAAGGTGTGGTAAAGAGTTTTTTCTGATGTATCCTTTTCTCTGCCCAGGGCTTCTGGTGACTATTTGATAGTTCTGCCTACTGTCTTTTGCTTTGCCATCTGACATGGACTATAGTCAAATCTTTACCTTGGCCGAAATAATGTTGAATTCCAACCATAAAACTAAACTGGCCTAGGACGATAGCAGGTAAATGCTGTGAAGCAGTTGAGATTATTAGAATAAGGAGAATAAAAATAAAGGAATCAAAAGGAGATGCTTATGTTTTAAAACAAACAAGACAGGAAAAAAAACTTCACTAACTTGAAAAACACACCTTTAGTATGACTTCTCTTTCTAAAATACCTAGAAACTTCGGAAGGAAGTGTCTAGAAAGGGCCCTGTGTCAGCTCTGGTCAAAGCTCTAAGTTGCAGGTCTTGGTTAGTGTGGCTCTAACACCAAGACTGGCAAAGGACAAAAATAAAGGTGCCTTAAAAATTCTACACCCTTTGGCCTAACAATTCCAGTTATAGAAATCTAGCCTTAGGAAATAAGTAGAGATATGAAAAGAAGTCTGATGCACAAAATTTATTTAAAAGCTAATTATAAAATAAGAATTTGGAAACAATCTATAAGTCCAGTAATAGCAATAGCTAATGCTTACTAAGCTTTTAATTTGTATAAGCCATGGTACTAAGCACTTTGTATGAACTATCTCATCAAACCTCACAATGAAGCATTATTATTACTATCCAATTTGACAAATGAAGAAACTGAGTCACAAAGCAGTTAAGTAATTTGCCCAGGGCCATGCTACTCCAGGTAATGGAGCCAGGATTTGAACAGTTTCATCTAAATCCAAAGCTGTTATTTGAAATCACCAAGATACACAGTTTCTCAATGGGAGAGTGATAGAATAAACACAGTATAAACATGATGAAATATTTAATTGCCAGTAGTATGATATTGTGAACAAGTTTTAATAAAACTTTTCAATGTTCATGATGTAGTATTGAATAAAAAAACCCAGATACAACATTTAGTAAAGAGCATAATCTCCACTAGGGCATAGATATACACCAAAGACTGTTAACAAATATTAAAAAAAAAGAAAAAAGATTATTTCTAGTTTTTGAACAAATACAAAATTGTATTTTCTTTTTCATACTCTTTATGTTTTTCAAGCATCCTATAGTTAGCATGTGTGTGTGTTACTTGTTCAGTCATGTCTGACTCTTTGCAACCATGTGGACTGTAGGCCTCCAGGCTCCCCAGTCCATGGAATTCTCTAGGCAAGAATACTGGAGACCATTCCCTTCTCCAGGGGATCTTCCTGACTCAGGAATTAAACCTGGGTCTCCTGCATCGCAGGCAGATTCTTTACCTTCTGAGCCACCGTAGCTTGAATAAAATAGTTGGTGTTCAGAAGGAAATAACTCTCAGCTGGAAGAGTCTAAGAATCAGCGCTCAGTGGGTTAGTCCAACCATAGGCCACTGAGGTGTGTCCTGAGCCCTACAAGGCCAGGCAGCTCTAACACACTGGCCAGCCCCTAGGGACAATGGCTAAGTCTCAGCAGGGGAGCTCTGCTTGCTGGGCTGGCTGAGCTGCCCCACCTGCAGCCATCCTGATAGAAAGTGAGATTGTTAATTAATGGGGCCAGCGACCAGCATAGATCACATGCCAGAACCAGGTAGGAATTTTTACTCTTGGATCTCTGCCTAGGTGACTTTGGACATGTCATTTATCCTTATTATGCCTTTGTTGCCTCATCTTTAAATGAGAACAACAGTATTATCTACCTGACTGGGTTGTTGTAAGGATTAAATGAGGGAAAGCATTATCCGGAATGTAATTAGTACTCAATAAATCATCACTTTAAAAGAATAACAAAACACATTTTGCCCCATGGTAGACGTGGAGGAGAAGGCTGAGGAGACTGATTTGACATTATCCGTAAGACACAGATGGAATACATTATTGCAAAAGTTAATTCCTTTTGAGTAGATCTGATTAAATTAAGCTGGTATTCAGTGGGCCAAAGAATGCAGTTATGCTTCTAGTTTTGTCCAAGAATAAGAAACTACATCCTTAAAAAAAAAAAATTCTCAACTCCCTATAAACACGTTCCCTTCTGTTAAGACTAACTCTAGTGTCCAATGTCAGTGTGTATAAATTATATACAAATTTTTACCAATTAGAAATGATTTGGGGTTTCTGCGTATACTCAAATATGTGCTGTGAGAGTAATAAGCATAATTTAATGTTCTGCTGCAGAGACAGACAATACCACAGACATTAAACAAATAACAAAAATACTGTGAGCTTTTTTCTAGTGTTTTAGGCAATACACTGATTATCAGAGTTGATATAAACAATGTTTTTAGTCGTGGAAGCTGGATTAAGGGTTAGGGCTTTTTTTTCCCTTCTCGTTTACTTTTCTTTTAAAATTATTTTCTCTTTTTACAGTTATTGCTTTTATAATGAAAAATATTGAGTGATTTGAAAAGAAATGACCTAGCCACTTGGTGGCAGTATGCTGTGAAGAATATATAGTCTACATGACTTCACTTTAGTCCCATGCTTAAAAATTTTATCATTGACTTGATTTCTTCTCTGACAATTTTGCTTATAATTGTCTTACTTCAGATACATGATTCTTTATGAAATTACCTTCTCACAGTTAAGCACATTTTTAAAATGGCTTCATTACTCTAATCCGGTCAATTCAAAATCACGATAACAAAAGACTCTAAAGGAAGATTATGTTTCTTCTCTATTAGGGCTAATAAAGCTCTAGTAAGATATAAAAATTAATTTCATGTGATGCAAATTAATAACTGATGTTTCATTGCCAAATAACCACCTGTAGTTTATGCAACAGAATTATATTAACCTGTGTTTAAAAGCTAGCAACAGTATATATTATTTTTAAATAAGATGCTAATTCAAAAATAATAAAAATGAGAACAAAATAATCCAGCAACATATGCTATAAACCTATGATTCTGCCAAACAAAAGTTGTATTACATTTTAATGTAATATTTTTCTTAAAATTAGGTGAATAATCTTGGCTGTTGGCCATTGGTGATGGAACCACACACTCAGGGGAAAAAAAGAGATTTACAGAAGCACTGAAGAGCCAGAAAGTGTTTCTGATTTGTCACAATTCAGAGTAGGGCTTCCCAAGAGGCACTAGTGGTAAAGAACCCGCCTGCTGATGCAGCAGACATAAAAAGACGATAGTTCGATCGCTGGGTTAGGAAGATCTCCTGGAGGAGGACACGTCAATCCACTCCAGTATTCTTGCCTGGAGAATCCCATGGACAAGGAGCCTGGCGGACTACAGTCCACAGGGTCACACAGAGTCAGACACGATAGAAGCGACTGAACATGTAGCAAGCTCAGTTCAGAGTGAGACATTTCCCTCGTGCTGGGGAGAAGAGAGATACAAACACAAGAAAGAACTTTTGGCTTTTCTGATGTTTTCATCTCCTAAAACATCTACCCGTCTACCCATGGGTCTTAGAAAACTCTTCTTCAGTTGAGCCTGTGTTTGCAACCAGATCAGCCTTTTATAATCATTTCCAAAGACCCATAGGGACCTTTTTATTGGAACTCTGTGATATTTTTGTCAAAAAGAGTTGCCCCAGCCAC
Source organism: Madoqua kirkii (assembly GCA_006408675.1). Taxonomy (NCBI): domain Eukaryota; kingdom Metazoa; phylum Chordata; class Mammalia; order Artiodactyla; family Bovidae; genus Madoqua; species Madoqua kirkii. Next base: position 26,110 of record SJYC01109028.1, read on the forward strand.
ATAGCTCGTTTTAAAAGTCTGTGATATCCCTGTAGCAGTTAAGGACATCTCAAGTTGTGATCTCTCCCTGATCCCCACTGTAATTCTTTTAAAAGAAGAATTTGAACACTAAAATCAGAACGACTGAATACACGGGGTTTGAGGCCCTCTTGGGGATCCAGAGCTAGAACCGCTTTCAGGAACATCTTCCATCAACTGGGAGAATCGTGTCCTTGAAATCACCTCTGGGAGCTTTCAATTATCAGGAGGGAGGAGGTGGGTGAGGAAGCTCCAGGACTCTTGAGTTCAGACTGAAAATGAGTTAGCTATCAAGGAAGCAGGATGACCCCATCCTGGTCAGAAGCTTTCATTAGCAGTGTTCTGAGAGCCTTTATGAGTAGACAGGGCTGGCCAGGATCCTTGCCAGGGGGGAAGGAGCAGAGGGAAGTCATTAATGGCATTCCACCCTTATGTTATAACTTCAAAGTGTCTGCTAATCAAAACTGGGCTTCTTATATGGAACCAAGATGTTGTTTGCCAACAGCATCTTGAAGATTATGCAAAGGCAAAAGTGTCACATCTTGGAGGCGCTTAAACCTAAACCTTATTGCATCACCTATTGGAAGGAATCAAGCAGAGACCAGTTGGGCATTTTCTTCTGGGTCAATGAATGAAATAAAGCTCCTTGGTATTCGTTGCCTAGAAGTCTCATGAAATTAGTGGACACATCTTGAAGTCTTACAAACTCCAGGTAGTTGTTATCATCCTTTGAATGTTTCCTCCTTTGGGATTTATCCAATTTAATGAAAAGAAGAAAAGACACACATATTAGAAGGTTTTTACTTCATCTTTCCAGTCTGTTAAAGTTAGTGGTTTACTTTATTCATCTCCAAACAAGTAAAGAAACTCTCTTAGGAAACTGGGTAACCTGAGTGCAAAGAATGAAAAGCTTACACTATTTCCTTTTTGTTTAAGTTCCTCAGATCACAGTGAAATCATTCCAACATGATACTCAGAATTCTGGACTTCTAATTGCTTCCATCTTTAAAAAACACCTTACTTCTGGTAAGAAAATACTTCTTAGGTTTTTTGAGTAGTCTTAGCAATCATTCATTTGAATGCTCCATACTGAAAAATCACATGTTAGGCAAGAGTTATTGAGAGTAAGATATGCCACATGATTTACATAGGAAAATAACCAACAAAAAATCCACTTAAAATTGATTTTAAGGAGTGTTTTAAGTAGATTCTGCCAGCTTTTGCTCTGGGTTAGAAACATGTTCATTTCAATTGGTGCTGGGGCTCAAGACCTCAACAATTCTTCCTAAAAAATATTATTTAAGTGTTTACCTTGTGCTAAAAGTTTCATGTACTTCATCTTTTTCGATCTTCAAAATAACTTCTTGAGGTAAGTGTTATGAGTCTATTTTATAGATGGGAAAACTGGAACTCAGAGACACTAAGGAATTGTTTGAACTAAAATTCAAATCTGATTTTCCAAATCCTAAAGTCTATTGTGCTCCTTCTCTTACACAAACCAGCTCCCATTTTATTTGTTAGTATGACTAGGTATTTTCCATTGATAAGCATACCAAAATGTTTTAGGCATAAAAAGATATGAGATCAGGTTGTGGAGCATTTATTTCCTTGCACAGAAATATGGCAGGAACAGTATAAGACTTTTGCAGGTGATATTGATGTTCTCTGGACTTTTATTTATTTATTAAAAAAACATTCTGTGTTGCCAGGCACATATTCTATGTGCCAGTCACTATTTTGAGTATTGGGGAATCGGCAGTGAAAAAAACAAACAAAGTCCGTCTTCATGAAGTTTCTTTTCTAGATAGATGAATGTGTGTTGGGAGGAGGTAGACAACAAACAAAACAAGAAAAGTAAGGTGGCAGTAAGCGTTATAAAAATGAAGCAATGTAAGGGTACTCTAAATTTTGTATTATGTGAATCAATTATGAGCCAAGTGTTAGGTTCAGAAAAGATCCCTAATTACAGATGCCTACACAGACCAGCACCTTGGTATCGCTGTGGGAACTGTGGAGGCTAGGAACTCATGGCTGCTCTATTAGGTAGATATCATTTTACAGAAGAGGAAACTTGAGCTTTGGCAAGTTCATTATTATGCTCTGAGGTTACAGAGCTGATAAATGGCAGTATCTAATTGGAACCCAGGTATCTCGGCTTGTACTTTTGGTCACTCTGCACTACTCTTCACACCCCTTTACCTGATCCCGTGTTAACTTAGGGATTTTCCATCATCTTCTAGGCTCTAATGTCTGGCAGTCAGTCCTCCCATCAGTGGCTTGAAATTCTCAGCAACAGTATTTTAGTCCTAGGAAAACACTAACTCCATACCCCACAGGGACTAAAAGTGAACTAAGCCACATTGACCCCAGCCCACCAGCTGGCTTTAGGAGAGGGGCTGGACAGCCTGGAGACCCCCAAGTGTATGTTAGGTGCAGCTGGGAAATAACTAGAATAGGGCCAATTTAGTGCCTGTCATGTAGTAAGTATCTGATAAACATTTGTCAAAAGGAGGAAGGAGGATGGAAGGAGACAATACACAGCATGGCTTAGATACAACTCCCATGTGACAAATCATGTCTCAATTACAGTCTACACTTGAAAACAGAAAATAGGGTTTTTCATGAACTAGAGAGGAAATGCGGATAAGGCAATGGCACCCCACTCCAGTACTCTTGCCTGGAAAATCCTATGGATGGAGGAGCCTGGTAGGCTGCAGTCCATGGGGTTGCTAAAAGCCAGACATGACTGAGCGACTTCACTTTCACTTTTCACTTTCATGCATTGGAGAAGGAAATGACAACCCACTCCAGTGTTCTTGCCTGGAGAATCCCAGGGACAGGGGAGCCTGGTAGGGTGCCGTCTGTAGGGTCACACAGGGTCGGACATGACTGAAGCAAATTAGCAGCAGCAGCAGCAGGGAGAAAATGTGATGAGCCTGGCAGGTAATACATGTTGAATATATTATTTATTTAAAGATTTCAGGTGATTAATTTTACTTCAAAACTCAAAAGAAGCATCGTTTCTAAAATAAAATATCAGTGCAAAATATAAGACAATTTGAATTTCTCTCTTATATATTGCTCTAAGTAGAGTGTCCTTTTTTAGCAGGAAGAAATTCATGAACAGTAAATTTTGAAGAATGGTGATAAACTGTACATAACTTCTGTCTTGTACAAAAGGTTAAACAAACCAAAAAAAAAACCTCAGTTGTGACTGTGGCCAGCTTTAGCCTCTGTCACAAGCAATTGGGAATTCTCATTTGTGTCAGACAAACCAAATGAGGTTCATCACTACACTTTTTAAAATGTAAGATATGCAAGCACAAGCTCATAAAAAATGTCTAACACTGACCACATTTGCCAGAGACTCGCTGACCTCAGAAACCCACTGACCTCAGATCCATGCAACTCAATCTTCTCAAACAGAAGATATTGTTGTGCAGTTTGGAATGGCGGTCACTTTACAGCCCAAGGTAAAGGTTAATTTTATTTCTTCTTCCTGTTTCCATTGAGATTAATGACCTTCACTTGGCGCAGAAAGAGAGAACAGTGATTCTGGTATCACAGGTTGTTGTTCAGTCATGTCCGACTCTTTGTGACCCCATGGACAGCAGCATTCCAGGCCTCCCTGTCCCTCACCATCTCCAGGAGTCTGCTCAAACTCATGTCCATTGAGTCAATGATGCCATCCAACCGTCTTATCTTCTGTCACCCCTTCTCCACCTGCCTTCAATCTTTCCTAACATCAGGGCCTTTTCCAATGAGTCAGTTCTTCACATCAGGTAGCCAAGATGGAAATAATAGCTAAAATTATTTTTCTTTCCTTTCAGACAACAGGAAACAAGACACTGGACTTCTATTGGGAATGGTCTTCTTTGCTGTTACGCTGTCAGTTCTATCTTTGATTGGGATATTTAACAGATCGCTTCGAACTGGGTAGGTTTCTGTTGAATTTGTTTTCTCATTTAGACAATATATTTGTACCATCAAAATATAGTCAACTATGTGATTTATTTTAAAAATTCATCAACACTTTTCCTGAGAAAAAGGCAAAATAAAAGGAACAGTATTTAATGAGTATGCATCCATGCCAAAAAGTGAAAGTGAAAGTGATTCAGTTGTATCCAATATTTTGGGACCCCAAAGGAATTCTTCAGGCCAGAATATTGGAGTGGGTAGCCTTTCCCTTCTTCAGGGGATCTTCCCAACCCACCGGTCAAACACAGGTCTTCCGCATTGCAGACAGGTTCTTTACCAGCTGAGCCACAAAAGAAACCCGAGAATACTGGAGTGGGTAGCCTATCCCTTCTCCAGGGGATCTTTGTCACCCAGGAATCACACTGGGGTCTCCTGCATTGCAGGTGGATTCTTTACTAACTGAGCATCAAGGAATCTATCCATGCCAAACTCTTTACAAATGTCATTCATTTAATCCTTGCAACGACCCTGCCAGAAAAGCTGAGTGACCTATTTTACAGATGATTTAGATGAGGTGTAGAGAGGGTAAGTGTTCAAACCAAGGTCACCAAACACTAAGCCAGGAGTCCAGAGGCAGCTGACATCTAAGCCCATGTTCTTTCTCTCCCTATGCAGTCTTCTCAGTGTGCCTCAAGTCTGTCTACTGTGCCTGGATTCTTCACAGTAGTTAAGCTGTAACCTGCAGTTCAGTTCAGTCGTAAGTTGTGTCCGACTCTTTGTGACCCCATGAATCACAGCACACCAGGCCTCCCTGTCCATCACCATCTCCTGGAGTTCACTCAAACTCACGTCCATTGAGTCAGTGATGCCATCCAGCCATCTCATCCTCTGTCGTCCCCTTTTCCTCCTGCCCCCAATCCGTCCCAGCATCAGAGTCTTTTCCAATGAGTCAACTCTTCACATGAAGTGGCCAAATTATTGGAGTTTCAGCTTTAGCATCATTCCTTCCAAAGAACACTCAGGGCTGATCTCCTTCAGAATGGACTGGTTGGATCTCCTTGCAGTCCAAGGGACTCTCAAGAGTCTTCTCCAACACCACAGTTCAAAAGCATCAATTCTTCAGTGCTCAAGCTTTCTTCACAGTCCAACTCTCACATCCATACATGACCACAGGAAAAACCATAGCCTTGACTAGATGGACCTTTGTTGGCAAAGTAATGTCTCAGCTTTTCAATATGCTATCTAGGTTGGTCATAACTTTTCTTCCAAGGAGTAAATGTACTTAAATTTCATGGCTGCAGTCACCACCTGCAGTGATTTTGGAGCCTAAAAAAATAAAGTCTGACACTGTTTCCACTGTTTCCCCATCTATTTCCCATGAAGTGATGGGAGCAGATGCCATGATCTTCATTTTCTGAATGTTGAGCTTTAAGCCAACTTTTTCACTCTCCTCTTTCACTTTCGTCAAGAGGCTTTTTAGCTCCTCTTCACTAAAGATCATTGATTTCAAGAATAAATAATTTATCTTCAGAAACTGTTAGACTTTGACTTTCCTATGTTTTCAGTTTCAATTCATTCTCTTAATAGTATTTTGAAGCAATCAGTTATCTTGATATGTGAAGCAATATTAACTACTATGAACTGAGTGAGCAATGTCTCTGCCTCTCCATAATTACATTTCAGTTGTCTGGATTCTAGAAGCAAGAATTCAGTTTCAAATAACTTAAATGAAATGTTGACTAGATTGATGCATTTTGCTGTTGGGATGTACATTTCTTGTTGTCTATGAGCAAAAAAAATTGAAGATTTATCCATCTTGTAAATGATCTTAGGAAAAAGAATAGGAACTGGTAGATGCAGCATAACAAAACTGACCAAATATTAAGCAAATGACCACTCCATAAAAACTTAATTCTAGCAATTTTGGTGTATTACCACTCATGGTATTTCTCAAAAATTCACAGCAATATTGATTTTCCACTCTGGGTGAGTCAGAACTGATTGGAAATTTTTAAATTAATGAGAGAAATATACTGTACAAGTACTCGCTGGCCAGACAAATAGGTTAAAAGATTCAAACTCATTGTGAGTTTGGATATAATATGGGCAAGATTGAGAATCTTGAAATAATGTCTTCTTTAAACTGCAAATAACCTGTTTCTCCCCATGCTACTTTTCCTCATCTATGCTAATCTATACTGAACCATTAATTCAAATACCTATTCCAAATTATGTAATATTCTGTAGTAAATGAAATTTTGAGGGATCATTAAAAATATTTGATTCAATGTAGTAAAGTGCTCTTTCTGAACATTTGGATAGGGGTTAGAAAAAGAGATGTACAGCAGAGAAGACCAAGTACACACTTATCATGTGTTAATTGTTAGTGGTCAAATTCTCTGAAATTTCACAGTCTGATCTCTACTTATTTTTTTATACTTGTTAATAATAGGGCTGCTGAACCCAATCCCAACAGAGTTTCCAGATGTATATTCCTTACTTTCAATGTTCAGACTTCAATTTTCAAAACCTAGTCACTACTTTGTCAGTTTCTTCACAAGGATAATTTATAGCAGGAGTATCCACTGTTTTCAAGGAAAACACCTTGTCATCGTAATGTGCTTAATCCTCTTGTTTTAGCACAGTCCTCAGAGTCTGAGTCATTGAACCTTGAATATCATAAGACGTTGGACTCCAAAAATCCAACACAGAACAGACTGTAACAAAGCGAGTCTTGCTCAGCTTTAGCTTTGATAAATACCAGTATAACAAGACTTTCTTCACAAGGATAATTTATAGCAGGAGTATCCACTGTTTTCAAGGAAAACACCTTGTCATCGTAATGTGCTTAATCCTCTTGTTTTAGCACAGTCCTCAGAGTCTGAGTCATTGAACCTTGAATATCATAAGACGTTGGACTCCAAAAATCCAACACAGAACAGACTGTAACAAAGCGAGTCTTGCTCAGCTTTAGCTTTGATAAATACCAGTATAACAAGACTTCATGTCTCCTAGAAGAACTGTTTCTAAACTTCCTAATTTTAGGGACCCTCAACTGTAAGTCCATGCTTTGGAATTTAAAATAATGAAAAACTTTAATGCTGCTAATATTGCACTCAATTTACATTACAAACTTTTTAAGCATATCCTACTTTTAAAGCATATCCTTCCATATAGGGCTTCCTAGCTGGTGCTAGTGATAAAGAGACATAGACACATGTTTGATTCCTGGGTTGGAAACATCCCCTGGAGGAGAGTATGGCAACTCACTCCAGTATTTTTGCCTGGATAATCCCACGGACAGAGGAGGCTGTCAGGTTACAGTCCATACAGTCACAAAGAGTCAGACTGACTAAAGTGACTTAGTATGCATGCACTCATGTTTTAGATTAATGAGTTGGTCAGTTTAGGCCAAGAAAATGGGAGTTATAGTTGCATTACACTTCTGTAACAGAAGGTCATGCTATGGTGTTTTAGGTACTACTATTTTGTGCTTTTTTACATTATTGAATTGATATCTTCACTTTCTATAAGGGAAACAATCATAACAACAAAGCTCAGTTTGTCCTAAAAGTATAAATATTACATATAAATATATAAAAAGTATACATGTTTTGATGCCATTCTCCCAAATTATCCCACCCTCTCCCTCTCCCTCAGAGGCCAAAAGTTCGTTCTATACCTCTGTGTCTCTTTTGTTGTCTCACTTACAGGGTCATCATTACTATCTTTCTAAATTCCATATATATGTGTATACTATCATATAAGAAACAAAGCACCAGTCTATTTTCAATACAGGATACAGGATGCTTGGGGCTGGTGCATGGGATGATCCAGAGAGATGAAAGGGGGTAGGAGGTGGGAGGGGGCTTCAGCATTGGGAGATCGTGTACACCTGTGGCTGATTCATGTCAATGTATGGCAAAACCAATACAGTATTGTAATGTAGAATAAAGTATTAAAATAAAATAAAATAAAAATACAATATATATATATATATAAAGTATATACAAATATATAGAGAGCTATAAAATTGTAAACTTGATCTTGAACATAGAACGTTTGATAGATTCTTGAATTTTAAGCTAATTTAATTTATTTATATTTGATGCTAGAAGTTAGGTTTCTTGAAGAACAACACGAACACAAATATAAAATGACAGCCTTTAAGTTATCTTCTAAATCTCAGACTTTCTCTCGTATTTTAACTGGAATTTGAAAGTGGCTTCTCAAGATCTTAGGAAAGTTAATTTATCTCATTTTCTCTGTCAAATAATTCTTTTTAACCTTGACTATTTTTGAATCCAGCTTGGAATCTGAAGAATAGCAGTTTTTTATAAAAGTCAGTCTTTCTGCATAATGTCTAATAGCAAGATTTATCCCTGAAGAAGGATGTAAATTCATTGCAAATGATACTTTAATGGAGCCTAGCTTTTTTATCATGCAAAGAGGTCCAAATGAATGTGGCAGCCAGCAGCAATTCCTATGGGAAGCAGTGCAACATGAAGCAAGTGATGTCAGAAATAAGTAAATAAATACCTTAAGCTTTCCCATCCTAACAATTTAATCCCATCAAAGAAGTGCAGAACATGATTTACATGTTGTTGATAATCTTTTTAAAGAACAAGCCCATGTGCTATGGCTTGTTTGCATTTGTATAATAGATCTGATAGGTATTTTTTTCACGATGTGCTGGAGAAATTATTAGCTCCCACAAAGCTCCAAGACATTCATAAGTGAATAAGCATTTATTTATGTTAGAGAAATGACCTGCTTTCATTGCCATAAGTTATGATAACTTGTTGAGTATACATTCTAAAGCATTGCATGTTATCTTTTTATACATATATTTTCCTACACATTTGATCACACGTTTTAGTAGAAACATTTGTGACTGAATGAATTGAAAAGGAGGGGGAGCACAAAGAAGTGGTGAAAATATAGCTACTTTACAGAGAAAGTGAAAGTTGTTCTAACCTACTCTTTGCCACCCCATGGACTGTAGCCTGCAGGATCCTCTATTCATGGAATTTTCCAGGCAAGAATATTGAAGTAGATAGCCACTCCTTTCTCCAGCGTATCTTCCCAACTGAGGGATAAAATACAGATCTTGTGCACTGCAGACAGATTCTTAATCAACTGAGCTACCGGGGACTTTACAGGGAATTCTTTTAAATTAAGCAATTTTGGCAAATTCCCTATTGGTTATGTTACTTTGAGCTTCCTACAAATAGCTCAGTTTTGATCCTTGGTTGAGGAACTAAAATCCCACAAGCTGTGTGATCCAGCAAAAAAAAAAAAACAACCACAGTGTAAAATTAAACATATTTTAAACTTTCTAAATAAAAATGAGTAGTGAGTTTGATGTAGTAACTTAAAGGACAATTATTGGAAATTATTTTGAAATAACCAACAAATATACAAGTCTACCTAATCTAATGTTGAATTAGTAGGGGAATGTTGTGCTGTGAGAATTTCCACTGGCAATATTGTAGAGAAAATCTATGGCTTTATAAAAGTTTTATATCAGATTCCAAAGTCTTTTAGAAAGCAGGAAAAATGCAGCTACTCACGGATCCATGAAATACCTGACTGGGGTTAACATTCTCTTAAGAGATAAGCAATTTCTGAGAAGTGACTGTTGTAAACTTAATAAGAGAATGAATAGTTGCAGTAGGAGGCAACAGATTTTATATTGAAATTAATCTTTTCTCTAGATGTCTCACTATAGAGACTATCTGTGCTGTTCATCTGTTTTCTTTCTATTTTATTATGAGATAGATAGCTCAAAAAGAAATAGATATACATGATTTAAAGATTAATTATAATGTGGAAGTGTGTGAACTGTATGACTCAGGTTAAGAAATGGAATACTGTTAACCTCTTAGAAGCCTCTTATGAGAACCTTCCTTTCTCTACATTAACCAATAATATGATGTTTGTGATAACCATCTTTAATTCTTTAGAATAATTTACTCCCATCATACATTCGTTAGTAATCTAGATTTTTTAAAGAACTTTTTAAGTTATATTGGAGTTCAGCTAATTAACAGTGTTGTGACACTTCAGGTGGACAGCAAAGGGACTCAGCCATATATATACATGTGTGTATAACAAGTTATGACAAAAAGGTTTGTATAGTCAAAAGCTATGATTTTTTCCAGTAGTTATGTATAAGAGATGGAACATAAAAAACACCTGAGTGTCAAAGAATGGATACTTTTGAATTGTGGTGCTAAAGAAGACTTTTGAGAGTTTCTTGGACAGCAAAGTGATCAAATCAGTCAATCCTAAAGGAAACAAGCCCTAAATATTCATTGGAAGGGCTGATATGGAAGCTGAAGTTTCATACTTTAGCCATCTGATGTAAAGAGTCAACACATTGGAAGACTCTGATGCTGGGAAAGATTGCAGGCAAGAACAGAAGAGGATTAAAGAAAATGGGAGGGTTGGATGGCATCATCTACTCATATGATATGAATTTGAGCAAACTCAGGGAGATAGTGAAGAGACAGGGAAGTCTGATGTGCTGCAGTCCATAGAGCACAGTCTGTTGGACATAACTTAGTGACTCAACAACGACAATACGTGAAGTCATTCTCCCCCAAATTTCTCTCCTATCCAGGCTATCACAATGAACAGAGTTCCATGCACTATACAGTAGGTCCTTATTGGTTATCCATTTTAAATATAGCAGTGTGTACATGTCGATCTCAAACTCCCTAACTATCCCTTGGCCTATAAATATCCCTCTGGCAACTGTAAGTTCCTTCTCTAAGTCATTCAGTCTGTATCTCAATGACTCTGTAAATAAGTTAATTTGTATCATTTCTTTTTATAGTTCATATAAAGGTTCAGTTCAATTCAGTTCAGTCTGGTTCAGTCGCTCAGTCATGTCTGACTCTTTGCAACCCCATGAATTGCAGCACGCCATGTCTCCCTGTTTATTACCATCTCTCGGAGTTCACTCAGACTCACTTCCATCGAGTCCGTGATGCCATCCAGCCATCTCATCCTCTGTCAGTCCCTTCTCCTCCTGCCCCCAATCCCTCCCAGCATCATAGTCTTTTTCCATTGAGTCAGCTCTTCGCATCAGGTGGCCAAGGTACTGGAGTTTCAGCTTCAGCATTATTCCTTCCAAAGAAATCCCAGGGATGATCTTCAGAATGGACTGGTTGGATCTCCTTGTAGTCGAAGGGACTCTCAAGAGTCTTCTCCAACACCACAGTTCAAAAGCATCAATTCTTCAGCACTCAGCTTTCTTTACAGTCCAACTCTCACATCAATACGTGACCACAGGAAAAACCATAGCCTTGACTAGACGGACCTTAGTAGGCAAAGTAATGTCTCTGCTTTTGAATATACTATGTAGGTTCGTCATAACTTTTCATCCAAGGAGTAAGCGTCTTCTAATTTCATGGCTGCAGTCACTCATCTGCAGTGATTTTGGAGCCCCCAAAAATAAAGTCTGACACTGTTTCCACTGTTTCCCCATCTATTTCCCATGAAGTGATGAGACCAGATGCCATGATCTTCATTTTCTGAATGTTGGGCTTTAAGCCAACCTTTTCACTCTCCTCTCAGTCACATCCACAGCTGGGTATTGTTTTTGCATTGGCTCCATCCCTTCATTCCTGTCTCTTATACACATCTAGATGTGTATAAGAGACAGGATTTTAGAGCCCAAAAAAATAAAGTCTGACACTGTTTCCACTGTTTCCCCATCTATTTCCCATGAAGTGATGAGACCAGATGCCATGATCTTCATTTTCTGAATGTTGGGCTTTAAGCCAACCTTTTCACTCTCCTCTTTCACTTTCATCAAGAGGCTTTTTAGCTCCTCTTCACTTTCTGCCATAAGTTGTCATATTATATTTTTCATTTTCTGCCTTACTTCACTCAGAATAACATTTTCTAGAATTTAAAAATTTTATCCATGTTGTTGCACTCAACTGTGATTACTTCATTTCTATTACTATACAGAATTCCATTTTATCACTGTACTAGAATTTATTTACTCATTTTGTGTCACTTCCAGCTTTTATAAACAATAATGAAATGTACAGGTATATGTGTGTGAATGTGTATTTTTGCCGGGGCAGGAGGGGGGCATTCAGAGTGAGTATGAATTTTGTATGGAGCAGTAGTCTTAAAAGTGTAGCGGGATGATCTGGGGAGAAGCGGGGAGGAAGGGAGGTGGGAGGGGGCTTTAGCATAGAGAGATTGTGTGCACCTGTGGCTGATTCATGTCGATGTATGGCAAAACCAATACAGTACTGTAAAATAAAATAAAGTATTTAAAAAAAAAAAGTGTAGTCCATGGATTTACAATCTTACTTAGGGAGCTGTTCAAGGTCAAGGTTAGTATTTATGAGTTCTACCTCAAATGTCCATCTTCAGAAACCCTGAATTTGTGTCCCATCTATCTGGCTTCTCAGGTGGCACAGTGGTAAACAATCCATCTGCCAATGCAGAAGACACAGGAGATGTGGTTTGATCCCTGGATCAGGAAGATACCCTAAAGTAGGAAATGGCAACCCACACCAGTATTCTTGCCTGGGGAAATTCATGGATGGAGAGTCTAACTGGCTACAGTTCATGGGGTTGCAAAGAGTCAGAAATGACTAGGCTTGCATACACTCACAATATATTTTAGTTTTCTTTATTAGCCTGTCAATAGGCATTCTGATTGCCTCCATGTTCTGGTTATTATAAACTGTGCTACAATCAACACTGGGATGAGTGTACTTTTTCAAATTATGTTTCCTTCAGATATATTCCCAGAGTGGGATTTCTGGATCATATAGTAGCTCTACTTTTAGTTTTTATAAGGAAACTCCACAGTGTTTCCAGTGACTGTTGTTATTGTTGCTGTTTTGTTGGTAAGTCCTGTTAGTCTGTTCATGACCCCATGGACTGCAGCACACCAGGCATCCCTGTCCCTCACAACCTCTCAGAGTTTGCTAAAATTCATGCCTATTGAGTCAATGATGCCATCCAATCATTTCATCCTCTGTTATTCCCTTCTCCTCTTGCCCTCAATCTTTTCCCAGCATCAGGGTCTTTTCCAGTGAGTCAGCTCTTCCCATCAGCTGGCCAAAGTATTGAAGCTTCAGCTTCAGTGTCAGACTTTCCAATGAATATTGAGGATTGATTTTATTTACTATTGATTGGCTTAGTCTCCTTTCAGTCCAAGGGACTCTCAAAAGTCTTCAGGAGAGCCACAGTTTGAAAGCAGCACTTCTTTGGTGCTCAGCATTCTTTAGGTTACACCTCTCACATCTGTTCATTATTTGGAATACAGTGGCTTTATCAGTTTACATTCCCACCAGCAGTGTAAGAGGATTCCCTTTTTGCTGGGCCCTTTTCAGCATTTATTTTTTGTAGACTTTTTGATGATGGCTATTTTGATTGGTATGAGGTATCTCATTGTAGATTTGACTTACATTTATCTAATAACTAATAACACTAAGTGTTTTTTCAAGACCTTTTTGACCATCTATATGTCTTCTTTGGAGAAATGTCTATTTAGGTCTTCTGAGAATTTTTTCAATTCAGTTCAGTTCAGTTTACTTGCTCAGTTGTCAATTCAGTTCAGTTCAGTTTACTTGCTCAGTTGTGTCTGACTCTTTGTGACCTCATGGGCTATAGCATGCCAGGCCTCCCGATCTAGCACCTACGTCTGGAGTTTACTGGCTCAGAGATTAAAGCGTCTGCCTCCAATGCGGGAGACACGGGTTTGATACCTGGATTGGGAAGATCCACTGGAGAAGGAAATGGCAGTCCACTCCAGTATTCTTGCCTGGAGAATCCCATTGACAGAGAAGCCTAGTAGGTTACAGTCCACAGGGTTGCAAAGAGTCGGACACAACTGCGTGACTTCACCTCACAGCTCATGTCTATTGAGTCGGTGATGCCATCCAACCATCTCTCCCTCTGTCATCCTCTTTTGCTCCCCCCTTCAATCTTTCCCATCATCAAAGTCTTTTCCAATGAGTCAATTCTTTGCATCAGGTGGCCAACGTATTGGAGTTTCAGCTTCAACATCAGTCCTTCCAATGAACACGCAAGACTGATCTCCTTTAGGATGGACTGGTTGGATCTCCTTGCAGTCCAAGGGACTCTCAAGAGTCTTCTCGAACACCACAGTTCAAAAGCATCAATTTTTCAGTGCTCAGTTTCCTTTACAGTCCAACTCTCACATCCATACATGACAGTTAGAAAAACCACAGCTTTGACTAGGTGGACCTTTGTTGACAAAGTGATATCTCTGCTTTTTAATATGCTGTCTAGGTTGCTCATAAGTTTTTTTCCAAGGAGCAAGTGTCTTTTAATTTCATGGCTACAGTCACCATCTGCAGTGATTTTGAAGCTCCCCCAAATAATGTCTCTCATTGTTTCCATTGCTTCCCCATGTATTTCCCATGAAGTGATGGGACTGGGTGCCACGATCTTAGATTTTGGATTGAGTGGTTGGGAATATTTTATCCAGTTTCATGAGCTGTCTTTTTTTTTTTTTTTAATTTGTTTTTTTATGATTTCCTTTGCTAGACAGATCTTTTAAGCTTAAGTAGGTCTCATTTGTTTATTTTTTGCTTTTATTTTCATTACTCTGGGAATTAGGTCCAAAAAGATATTGCTGTGATTTGTCAGATAATGTTCTGCCATTCTTTCTTTTCCTCTAATAATTTTATAGTATCTGATCTTACATTTAGGTCTTTAATCTTCTGGAATTTATTTTTGTGTATGGTGTTAGAAAATATAATTTCAATTTTTACCTGACATCAATTATTGAAGAAATAGTCTTTTCTCTATTGTATATTCTTGCCTCCTTTGCTTTAGATTAACTGACCATAAATGTATGGATTTATTTTTGGGCTTTCTGTACTTTCTATCAATATATAAGTCTGTCTTTGTGCCAGTACCGTACTGGCTTAATTTCTGGAGCTTTATAGTATACTTTGATTTCAACTCTGTTTTTTCCTTCTAGAGATTCCTTTGGCTATTTGGACTTTTTTTGTGTTCACAAACATGCTTTAATACTTTTTGCTTTATATCTTCAAAGAATGCCATTGGCAGTTTGATAGGGATTGTACTGAATCTGTAGATTGCCTTGTGTATTTTGATCATTTTGACAATATTGATTCTTCCAATTCAAGAATATGTTATATCTTTCCATCTCTTTGGGTCAACTTTGATTACTTTCTTATACTTTTTAGAGTACAGATCTTTGCCTCCTTAGATAGGTTTCTTGTTTGGTATTTTATTTTATTTTTTTGATGCAATAGTAAATGGGATAGTTTCTTTAAATTCTCTTTATGATCTTTCATTGTTATTGTATAGAAATGCAAGGGATTTCTGTGTATTAATTTTGTATCTTGAAACTTTACCAAATTTACTTTTGAGCTGTGGTAACATCTTTTATATTTTATATGTATAATATTATGTCATCTGCAAATAGTGACAGTTTTACTTCTTCTTTTCCAATTTGGACTTAATTTCTTTTTCTCCTCTGATTGCCATGGATAGAATTTTCAAAACCATACTGCATAAATCTGCTATAAACATCCACTGTCAGACCTTTGTAAGAACACACATTTTCAGCTCCTTTGAGTACCTATAAAGGAGTGAAATAAAATTGATAAAATAAACTGGGTTAAAATGGCAGTAGTATGTTTAGCTTTCTAAGAAAGCAAGGAACTGTCTTCCAAAGTGGCTGTACCATTTTGCATTTCTACCAGCAGTTCATGAGAGTTCCCTTACATATTGAGTGCAGCACTTTCACAGTATCATCTTTTAGGATTTGAAATAGCGCAACTGAAATTCCATTACCTCCACTAGCTTTATTCATAGTGATGCTTCCTAAGGCCCATTTGACTTCACATTCCAGGATGTCTGGCTCTAGGTGAGTGTGACTGATCACACCATTATGATTATCTGGGTCGTGAAGATCGTTTTTGTACAGTTCTTCTTTGTATTTGTGCCACCTCTTTTTAATATCTTCTGCTTCTGTTACGTCCCTACCATTTCTGTCCTTTATTGAACCCATCTTTGCATGAAATGTTCCCTTGGTATCTCTAATTTTCTTGAAGAGATCTCTGGTCTTTCCCATTCTATTATTTTCCTCTATTTCTTTGCAATGGTCACTGAGGAAGGCTTTTTTTTATCTCTCCTTGCTATTCTTTGGAACTGTGCATTCAAATGGGAATATCTTTCCTTTTCTCCTTTGCTTTTGACTTCTCTTCTTTTTGCAGCTATTTGTAAAGCCTCAGACATCCATTTTACTTTTTTGCATTTCTTTTTCTTGAGAATGGTTTTGATTCCTGTCTCCTGTACAATGTCATGAACCTCTATCCATAGTTCACCAGGCATTCTGTCTATTAGATCTAGTCCTTTAAATCTATTTCTCACTTCCACTGTATAGTCACAACAGATTTGATTTAGGTCATACCTGAACGGTCTACGGGTTTTCCCCACTTTCTTCAATTGAAGTCTGAATTTGGCAGAAAGGGGTTCAGGATCTGAGCTACAGTCAGCTCCTGGTCTTGTTTTTGCTGACTGTACAGAGCTTCTCCATCTGCAAAGAATATAATCAATCTGACTTTGATGTCGACCATCTAGTGATGTCCATGTGTAGAGTCTTCTCTTGTGTTGTTGGAAAAGGTTGTTTGCTATGACCATTGTGTTCTCTTGGCAGAATCCTATTAGCCTTTGCCCTGCTTCATTCTGTACTGCAAGGCCAAATTTGCCTGTTACTCCAGGTGTTTCTTGACTTCCTACTTTTGCATTCCAGTCCCTTAGAATGAAAAGGACATCTTTTAGGGGTGTTAGTTCTAGAAGATCTTGTAGGTCTTCATAGAACCCTTCAGCTTCTGCAGCATTACTGGTTGGGGCATGGACTTGGATTATCGTGATACTGAATGAATTTTTTTTTTCTCACTGTATATGCATGCTGTATAAAAACTTTTCTACAGTATCATGAACTTACCAGTTTGTTCTAATTTTAGGTATGCCTAAGGAATATGAAATAGTAAAAGAAACTGAACCATAAAATGTTGTATAAATATATGTAAAGAAACTACTTTATGCTACAGTTCAAGGTCAAGTTGAGCTAGCAAAGTCTGTGCAGCCCTTTGTTAATTAGTTGAAGTTCTTACAGAAGCTGCATAAGCAGATAAGCAAGCCTGATTTGTGTGGTGCATTGTTAACATGTAATAATATGCCAGAGCTCACTGTAGTCTCTTCTAAGCCCAAGCTAAACTCCCGAGACAACTTCTTTGCTCAAAGCAATGTTTACATAAATGTAGAAAGTGCTTTTAACACAGTGGCAGTGCCAAAGGGTAGCTTTGGAGGAAAAGTGGGTTGTTCATGGCTTCTCCTTTCTTCCTTCTGTCATACAACCCCAGAGATCCTTAGTAAGTACACAAGTGAAGTAAAAACTGATGTTCTCTCTGTGCCATACAATTGCAAGATAATTTCTCCAGGCTCCTACTCTAACCACATAAGGAAAGTTTGTGGCTATTACTCTCTCTCAACCTTATTTAGAATCATTACAATTAGAGGAGCTTGAATATTATAGTTTTCTTATGTGACATTCTCTTCTTTAATATTTCTTTATGATTATGCTCCCCTTGGAAAGTTTTACATTTATCCCTTAAGTTTTACAAGCTTTTCCACACTAACATCTCCACTTATAATGCTTTGCCAAATTTAACGCATGTATAGTTTCACTTCCTGGGTGGTTCTCCCACTTATCTTGAATCTAGCTTGAGTGCTTTGGAATGTTCTGACTCCTTGGAGGCAGAGCAATATGGAGAAGAGGAAAACCTGAAAAGATACTGAATCAACTTCCCATATAACTTTTAAAGAGATGGAAATCTTAGTTCCTGCATTGGAAATTTTAATTTTTATTATGCATTCTAGTCTAGTTTATTTCCTAAACTCCAAGATGATTGCCTGCACCAGTCCTCCAGTAAGATACTTATTCTAATGTGTCATTTTTTGTTTTTTAGAATTAAAAGAAGAATCTTATTGCTAATACCAAAATGGCTCTATGAAGATATTCCTAAATTGGAAAAAAGTAAAGTTGTGAAAATACTTCAGGTAACCAAACACCATTAAGTACAAATTAAATGGCAGCTGAGACCAAGAGTAGGTCCAATAGTTAAAGTAGAATTTCCATTCAAATAAATAAATGTGTGTGCGTATTTGCACAACTGTATAAACATATGCAGAAATAAAACTGTATATATTTCAGATCATAGTTAAGAGAGATGAGAGAATGGGTTAGGGGAAGAAAAGAGAGATGGAAGAGAGAAACAATCCTATTCAAAAGAGAAAAGTGAAGAAGAAGATTGTAAGCAAGGTGCCAGAGCTACTTGGTGGTCAAACAATTGGTAGGTGTCCACAGAGATCAAAGGGACAGGGAATAAAATCTCAATAGAAGGAGACTCAGAGACACAAAAGGGCTTCTGTTTTACATGAGTTGGAGAAGCAGATGGAGCCCAAGGAAGACACTACTTTGCTCTTGAGGCCCAGTGGAATTCAAGAAGATGGATGTGAGGAGACTGTGGCAGATGGTGTCACCAGGGGTAGACCAGATCTCCAGTTCAGCAAAGAATAGAAGGGTGTCCTAGGAAGATCCTGAGGCAATAGGGGATCTTGCAGGTTTTGAAGGAGCAGCTGCTGGTTATGAAGGAGAGGAAACAACATGCTACGTGTGCTCTTACACTTTCTGGCTGTCTGGCCTGGCTGTCAAGGGGCTCAGAACTCAATTGATTGGACAGACACATCATCTAAGCATTGAAATGCAGCAACGTAGTACAGTGAAAGAAATGATGCCAAACCTGATAAGAATGTAGAGGAACTTTATTAAGAGATGGGAAGGAATTGCTCAGGAGAGATAGAGAACATTCAAAATAGGGAGGCTACATGAGCTAAGGTACAGAGGTGAGAAGAGCCTGCTGGGTGTGGCTTTGTGGAAACATTTGATATGAGGAGTGGCTGGAATAATGGGGGAATGCAGAGTGGTCACACAGAGTCAGACATGACTGAAGTGACTAAGCACTGCTCGTAGAGTGGGATCAGGGCACAGGAAGGCCTTGTTATGGAACTCAGACTTCATCCTGCCAACCAACAGTTTTCAAGCTTAAACTTATTTTTAGCCTAGACCCTCTGTCAAACGATGGTGAAATAGACAAGTATTGCAGAACAAGTCAAAGTGGCTCTATCTGGAGATCTACTGAGCCCCCTAATCAACTCCTTTCAGTGTCCCAGATAAGTCCTTAAGGCAACAGTTCTCAGCCCTGATTGCACTTTAGAATCCTGATTCCCAGGCCACAATCTTTGGGGGGAGGCCCGGATCTTTGGGGGGAGGGCTGATGTGGGGAGACCCAGGTGTCAGCATCTTCAAAGTTTCCCATGTGAATCCACTATACAGCCGGTGTTGAGAACACTGTTAAGGGTTTGAAAACTACTGTGAGAAATTAGCATTGTGAGGGGTGGGCAAAGTGTCAAGAAGCAAGAGTCCTCAGTGCTGACTGTGTAGAGGGCTTATAAGGAGTGTAACGTGCCTATGGAAAATGACAGGAGCGAGTCACTGGTGGTCCATCCAGGGGTTCAGTTAGAAGTGAACAGAAGATAAAGAAATGGGGATGGACGTGGAGACATCTTTTGATGACTGTAGGCTGAAAGAGAAGTAGGAAGGGGGCTACGCTGACACACGGTCAAATGCTCTCAGTACTGACGGTACTGATGCAACCTATGTATAAGAATAGCTTTAGAGCAGTATGGACTCAGAATTGTATTTGTACTAAATTGGGTGGGCTTGAGAAGAGTAGTATGGGGTGGCAGAGGTGGGGTGAGGATTGATCAAGCAAGACTATGAAGGGTTGAGGAGGAAAGGCCTACCATGAGCAGGAGGAGGGATCCTTGCCACTGGATACTTAAAGTAGAGTGTGGATGTGGTTGGCTCTAAAGGAAGTAATGTTGTACATAATGGAGGGGTGGTCTGGAGTAACTGAACCCATACATAGAATAAAGTAAATAGTTAACAACTGGCTGAAGGGCAAGTACACAGTCAGTAAACTACAGCTGATAAATCCTGTGGCCTTGATATTCATTCCACTTAAGTCACTCTGTCTTGTTCCCCCACTAGTTATCCTGGGGAACTAGGGACATTCTGTGGCTCAGACAATTGTCCTGACCTCGCTGTGATCAGATTCTCCTCTTCCTTTAGTGTCCTCATTCTGGAATAGTCCTTGCTTTGTGTCCTTCATGTGGCCTGACCTCTATGTACTTCTCCATTCAGCTGCCAACCTGAAGAGGGGAAAACACCTCCTTCCTCTTGGTTTACTCTAGCAAATCTAGTTCCTTTGATTGCATCTGATCCATGACTATATGTCTGCCCTTCCCAACACAAACCTAGCAAAGGCCCTGGGGAGGCTGAGTTGAAAAATTTTAATGATATTTTACCCTGCTTTATTCAAGGTCTTCCTTTTGCCAAGCTTCCTTCCCATCCTGAGCTCTTGGAATTAGAAATTAACCTTAGGGTTTCCTTCAGATGAGGTTTTGCTTTCTGCCAAAAGACTAAGAGGTGGTATTCTAGTCAGTTCAGGACACTCACTGACCACACTGGGCAGCTTAAGTGGGAAGTCCAAGATCAAGACACAAGCAGATGTGGTTCCTAGTGAGAGCTCTCTTACAGACGGCTGTCTTCTTGCTATATCCTCAGATGGCAGACTGAGAGATCAGCTTTCTTGTGTCTCTTCTTATGAGAACAATAATCCTATTTATGAAGGCTCCACTCTCATGACCTAATTACCTCCCAAAGGTCCCACCTCCTAATATCATCACAGGGCTTCAACATATGAATTTTGGAAGGGCTCAAACATTCCACCATAGCGGGCAGCTATAATTTTATAACTGTGTTGGGAGGGAGTTACTTGCCTCAGGAAGCCAGCCATCAGGTGGAAAGAAGTGAGCCTATCTCTTACCAGAAAAGTCATCAGGCTTTTATGCAAATAAAAATTATCTTCACCTACCCTCCTGACTGATCACCACAGACATGTCTGAATTGTGAGCAGCTGCCCACCTTTGGAGTCACAACCCAAAGCATTTACCACAACTTTATTCTCAAATGGAAGCAAAACAGGATTTTCTGTACCCTTTTCAGTTCAGTTCAGTCGGTCAGTCATGTCCAAAACTTTGTGACCCCATGGACTGCAGCACGCCAGGCTTCCCTGTCCATTGCCAACTCCCATTTACCCAAACTCAAGTCCATTGAGTCAACGATGCCATCCAACCATCTCATCCTCTGTTGTCCCCTTCTCCTCCTGCCTTCAATCTTTCCCAGCATCAGGGTCTTTTCAAATGAGTCAGTTCTTCACATCAGATGGCTTTTATTTAAGCAACAAAGTATTTTCTTCTAATAAAGCTCTATAATATTACAAAATATTCCAAAATTTAAAAGGCACTGAGATAATATGCAAGTTAACAAGCAAAAGGCTTCTCTCTCTTTAAAATTCATAAATAAAGATGTGTGCTTACAGCATGGATTATCTTTATTACTCCTTTCCTTCAATCCCTTCCTGGGAGAATTTAACAAACCTTTGGAATGGAGCAGAGTAACAAGACAAAAGTAGGAAATCATATGGGAAGAGAAACACTATGAAGAAAAGCAAGGGGGAAAGAAAATTGAGGGAAAGCAAAATTCTAGTCCTTATTTATCCAGTTTGCTACTTTAAATGTCTTTTGTAAAATAAAAGTGTCTTTCCTTCCTAGGAAAAAAATGAATTTCTGAATAACAGTTCCAGCGAACAGGTCCTATATGTTGATCCGGTGATTACAGAGATAGAAATCATTCTCCAAGAAGAAAAACCCATGGGCTACAAGAAAGAAAACAATACAGGATGCCTGGAGAGAAAAGAGAGCCTGGAGAAGTCACTACTCACCAACACTACAGTCGTATATATTCCTGATCTCAACACTGGGTATAAACCCCAGATTTCAAGTTTTCTCCCTGGAGGAAACCACCTCAGGAATGATGATGAAACAGCTTCCTAATTCTGGAACCACCAGCTGATTCCTTAAACTTGGGAAACAATGCCAGGTTTAAAAAATATCCTGATTTTGCTTTTTCTCTCTCAAGTACAAATTCACTAAGCAACACACTATTTCTTGAAGAATTAAGCCTCGTCTTAAATCAAGGAGAAGGCAGTCCTCCAGACATGCAAAACTCAGTAGAGGGGGAAACTGCCGTGCTTCTGGAAGATGCATTACTGAACGAAACTATTCCAGAACAAACCCTGCTGCCTGATGAATTTGTCTCCTGTTTGGGGGGCATGAACAAAGAGTTGCCATCTATTAATTCTTACTTTCCACAAAATATTTTGGAAAGCCACTTCAATCGGATTTCACTGTTAGAAAAGTAGATTTGTGTAGTCAAAAGCTGCCTTGCAATCTGAAGAGGACTCTCTCTCTAAACACAAATTTAATTCTGCCCAATTTTTTTCTATTAGAGAATTAAGATCCAAAGATGAAACATACGTCATGGCCACAAAAGCAGCAGAAATATTAGAGAAGACTTCTATATTTTAAAAAATGTTTCAACTATATCTTTAAAAAATTTTCCTCATCGCACGGCACTAATCAGATCTCTGTATGAAGGATAAATAATGCAAAAATACATGGTAATGAAATAAATGCTAAAATAGGTTTTTTTTAATAGAGCTATTACTATTTGCTAACAAGAGGAAAAACAAGTTTAACTTTCATTTGATTACTTAATAGATAAAAATATAGCCCACAAACAACAAAACAAGTAAGGGATGGAAACAGAGGAACAATTAATTACATGTTTACTGTGTTGTGTTTTTTCCTACTACTTTCTATTCAGGTATTAAGAATGTGACCTTCCTTGTTTTGATTTTGGACTAAGAGAGTTGTAAACAGTGATGTGTGGAAATCATGAGGTGGTTGTCTTCATTCTAGTTAAGAGTGACGACATTGTTCTTCTGTGGTGTAGCTGATGTGTTAATTACACTGCAATAGACTTATTGAGGCAGAAGAAGCAGGATCAACAAGGTGTAATTATTTCTTTTGTATTGGATGTCTGTCAGAAAATCTTTGTAAACACAGGTGTGTTTCCAAATCTGGGCTGGCAATACTTGCCACACCTATCACTGCCCCATAGTCCATGTCTCCTATAAACACCATTAGCACATCACCACGTGCCTTGCTGCTGGCCCTAAGGGGACCTCAGAATCCTCTCAACACAGGACTCCTGATGACTATAGCCAATAAGGGCTGGCGTTGGAGGCGAGCTCTCTGCCAACCAGGTCAACATTGGAAGTGGGTAATCTTAAAAACACAAAATGCATATTTTTAAACTGAGAAATGGTAACCAGCAGACTTTTCTATTATGATTAATTTTTACATCAAGGGGAAATTTTTTCTAATGATCAGAGCCATTTGAAAATTGAGCAGATTACCGACTGAATTTCTCTTCCTCTTCTAAAAGTTGTCAACGATAATTTATATTCAGATTCAATAATTTAATTTTACTGTGCTGCTGCTGCTGCTGCTAAGTCGCTTCAGTCATGTCCAACTCTGTGCAACCCCATAGACAGCAGTCCACCAGTCTCCCTCGTCCCTGGGATTCTCCAGGCAAGAACACTGGAGTGGGTTGCCATTTCCTTCTCCAATGCATGAAAGTGAAAACTGAAAGTGAAGTCGTTCAGCTGTGTCTGACCCTTAGCGACCCCATGGACTGTAACCTACGAAGCTCCTCCATCCATGGGATTTTCCAGGCAAGAGTACTGGAGTGGGTTGCCATTGCCTTCTCCTTAATTTTACTGTACCAAAGCAGTTAATCAAAAAAGAACCAGTGTTCAGCATATTAAGCAAGCTAGTTTGTTTTGTCTTGGCTTTGGAAAAAAAAAAACAAACCCCAAAGTAATTTTGTCATTAGATGTCCCCATGAGGAGGATGACCAAATATCCTGGTTTATCCTGGTTTTGTTCATTGTGGCCAGTGTGCCCTTTCCTTCTCGGAAGCATCCCTTTGGATGATAAATCATTTGGTCATTCATCATTCTACTTATGAAAACTGCTAATGTCCAACATATAATTTATCACAATTCATTTTTTTGGCTTTTTTTTTTTTGGACAATCCTTTATTTTACTTTATATCACTTACTAAAGCCATTGTGCTCCAAAATGAACATTACTCTTAGTGTTAAAAAAAAAAATGTATCTTCTACTCTGAAATTCTATTTATCCTAAAATATGTATATATTTGTTATATTTTACATATTCAGGAAGCTGTGTATTTTAAATCACTAACAAAATGCTAATATTAAATATCTTGACTTGTAAATGATCATATTCTATACTTACAACCAAAGCGATGTGCCTGCCATTGTCCCAACTCAGAGAAAAACTTAACTGCGTCATCACCATGCAAACTTGATCAACAGAAAAGAGTTTTCTTTCTTTGATTCTTTTATTCAACAAGTTTTCCCTGAAGCATTGAAGGCCCCTACTCTGTGTAAGGCATTTTGAATTAATATGCTCAGTTGCTCAGTTATGTCCAACTCTTTGCGGCTCCACGGACTGTAGCCCACCAGGATTCTGTCACCGGATTTCCCAGGCAAGAATACTGGAGTGGTAGCTATTTCCTCTTCCAAAAAACCTTCCTGACCCAGGGATCAAACCCCAGCCTCCTGTACTGCAGGCAGATTCTTTTATCATCTGAGCCACCAGGGAAGCCCTGCCTTCCCTGAATTGATATCTATGTTAACAAAATCAGCCAAATCCCTGCAGCCTTGGGGCTTATATTCTAGTAGCAAGAAGCAGAAAATCATTGCCCTTCAGGGAGCTTATATTTTTATGGGGAAGGAGGTGATGATAGGAGGCAAAGAGAGGCAGAAATAAAATATAAAAGAAAAATGCCATATAATGAGTGCCATGAAGAGAGGTAAAATGGGATAATGTAGTTGAGAGGCACTTAGTGGCCACTCTGTGATGGGCAGTGAAGGAAGGTCTCTCCTAAGAGGGAACATTGACACTGCAGTCAGAGTCACAGGTAGGAGCTGCATGTGAGAATCAGCTTGCCACTGACAGGTCCCTTCCATAAACGAATTCTCCAGTAGTTAATGTCTCTACTTCTTTCCCTAGTGGACAGGTTGCTCCTAACTGCAGCCCTTTGCCACCTTTCCCTTCCTCAGCCAGAATTTTCTGTAGCTTTAGGGGACAAGTGTGTATATTTTCATCTTTCCATCCAGCTCTTGGACTTATTAACTTACTTTCTCTGAGTCTCAAAGTCTTGCTAAGTTTCTGCTTCCTAAATGAATGTGTTAAACTTCTTGGTGTGGGTTAAACAGAAGAAGAAAGAAAGAGTGAGAAAAAGGTCCCTGGAGATACTACTGAGTGGAAAGAGGGGGAGAGAAATATAAAGAATGAAAGGTAGACTAATATGCAGGATGCTGAAGCAGAATGGAATGCCTTGGTTCTGGACAATACTGAAGCTGATTAACAGGTTTCCAGCTTCCTTCTGGTCATGTATCTCCTTTGGCCCTACCTCCCTTTTCTTACATAGAAGCAATATGGGGAGGGACAACTGAAGTACAATTTGAGGGTATCTTACTGATTTGTGTGTGTGTGTGTGTGTGTGTATGCTTTATCCTTTTTTAAATTAGGAATTTGTTTTTACCAGAGTTAGAAATAATATCAGTGGGACTTCCCTGGTGGTCTTGTGTTTAGGAACCTGCACTTGATGCAGGGGGCCTGGGTTCGAGCCCTGGTCAGGGATCTAGATCCCGCATGCCATGACTAAAAGCCTGCACAACCAAATAAGAATGAGAGAGAGAAAGAAAAGAAATAATATTGATGCTGTAAGAGGGCTTTGGCATTCTAGCATGCGGTGCTCGGGTAACGTGGGTTGTTGTTCGGCCCTCCGGGCTCAAAGAACAACCCAGCTTCTCTGCTCTCCTCATATTTTCAGTCCCTTTGACACAGAGGCAGCACATGACTGTGGCATAGGGCAGAGGTTTTCAAAAGTAAATTTTAGCAATTGACGACCGCTTTTTCTCTAATGAAATCTTTTGCTGAAGCCCCAAATATAAAACAAGTGAAAGCAAATCTGTTGAAACAGAGAGTGAAGTCCATGCCTGTTCCATTGTCTCTCCTCTGCTACTGCAGCAGCTTATCCATCCATGAACAATGAAAATCCAAGGCTGAGGAATCTCTAGTCCACACCTGGTGATCTGGGTCCTAGCCCAGCCCTGAGAAGCCTGTACCTCAGGATTGTACTAACTGCTCCCTCTCAGCCACGAGGCTGCTACCCAAAGGGGACCAGAACTTCCTGGAGCTTCCCTACACTCTGAACGACTAAGTAAAAAGCTTCCTCTCAGAGCCTGCTAATAGAGGCGGTACTATATGCAGTAATTAACTTGTTTCTTTCCAATTATTTCATCATAAATGTCTGGATTTTGTTCAAGTTTATGTTTTCTTTGTGATCACTAAGAATAAAATATTGTGTTGTGAATATAATTAGATTTTATAAACCCAAAGACTGCTGAATTGTGCTGCAGTTTCTCTCTCTATGAAATAATTACACCAATTATAGGAGGTGATGTTTTAATGGGAAACATTACCCACTTGGCAGACTCTACTGATTTAAAATAAAAGAAGTGATTAAAAACAATTTATGGATCTCTCTTGGGTAAGAGCATGAAGCCAATATAAAATAATTGGATTCTGATTCCTGGAGTGGATTGGTGCAACTTTCTTGGATGCTATAGTTAAGGCAATATTATAAGAAACTTTAAGAAAGGTTTGATAGAATGTTATTATGTCTCTTTCCCACTGCTAAGATCCTACCATCAAATTCCAATTAATGTTTCATGTTAGGATTTTAGCTATTTTGCTGACTTCACTTTTCAGCTTAATTTAAGATAAATACTCTGCATCTCTTATATACAGAATTTCCATCAATTTTCTGAATATGCATTTCCTTTATATTTATGTTCAGGAAAATAGCTTATTATTTAATTCTTATAATGAACATTTAGCAACTAATTAAGAACGTATTCTTAAATCATCCCTTTTTGTTTAGGGTAGAAGAGGATTCTGACCTCATTTTATGAGAAGAAATATATATGTGTAGATTAAGCAAGTATTGCAGAAACAATTCTTGAGATCATTGGTTCAAATATTCAAGCAAAACAAAATGCTGTTTCTAACCATAAAGGCATACCTAAAATTAGTGACTTTGTCAGAGCACAGGAAGGAAATCATAAACAGTCAAACACTAGAACCCAAGTGTGAGATGCGGAAGTCAATAAACCTGACTGCTTTCTTTCTGGTCACATCCTGCCTGAGAATTTTATTAGAAGTGAGTGACAAAGAAAGGGTACAATGGTAATACATATATATATATATATATATATATACATATATATTTAAGCTATAAAGTTATACATGAAAAAACACTTTAAAAATCTAAGCTATGCCAATGTAAATGGAATAGAAAGTAACTGTCCCTCTCCATATTCCTCCTTCCCATATGCCATTCCCATCATCAAAAACAGTGACTCTCAACAAGTTAAAGAAGCGCAGGTTTAATCCCTGGGTCAGGAAGATCCCCTGGAGGAGGGCATGGCACTCCAGTATTCTTTCCTGGAGAATCCCATGGACAGAGGAGCCTGGCAGGCTATAGTCCACGGGGTCGCAAAGAGTAGGACATGACTGAAGTGACTAAGCAGGCATACACACACAAGTTAATGGTTTTCTTTCCAGTATGTTTTCTACCTAAATGTTAACATATGGTATTTTTCTGTGACTTGTTATTTTCACCTATCAATGTATCTTGGAAATCTTCACATGTCATTATATTTAACCTTTTCTTATTCCTTTAAACAGTTGCATAACATTCCATAAAATAAATGTGTTTTAATATACTTTACTTATTCTCCTGATAACAGACATTTAGATTGTTTCCAATCTTTCACAAGTATACCCATTCCTGTGATGAATCATCTTTTATATATATATCTGTGCACATATACGAGAATTTGTGGGGAGGGATAGATACCTAAACAGAGAGGCAAGAATGAGAATACGAGGTACCTGAGAGGAGAGGCAGGAAGTGTCACTAGACTTGTGGACTGAAGAGAAGGAAACAGGACCAGGAAAGTTGGAAAGCATGCATTTTAGGTAGTGCAGACTGCTCTTGTCCACCTGGTAAAAAGCACCTAGCTGAGTCCCTTGGACTGCAAGGAGATCCAACCAGTCCTTTCTAAAGGAGATCAGCCCTGGGATTTCTTTGGAAGGAATGATGCTAATGCTGAAACTCCAGTACTTTGGCCACCTCATGTGAAGAGTTGACTCACTGGAAAAGATTCTGATGCTGGGAGGGATTGGGGGCGGGAGGAGAAGGGGATGACAGAGGATGAGATGGCTGGATGGCATCACTGACTCCATGGATGTGAGTCTGAGTGAACTCCGGGAGATGGTGATGGACAGGGAGGCCTGGCGTGCCGTGATTCATGGGGTCACAAAGAGTTGAACACAACTGAGCGACTGAACTGAACTGAAACTTTCATCATGTGCCTGTTTTGTTTCAGTGTTCAGAAGTTCATGGTAAACATGCAAAATTTGATATTCCTTGGATACTGGCTGATGTGATACTTATTCAAAACCTTGTCTCATCTGGATTTAAACAAAGTTCAGCATGCATTTTACTATGGTATTTGATGTAAAAGATTTATTTTATCTTAGTTTCTAAAAGTGAAAATCACTTGTATTTCATTAAATGAGGAGATTAGGATTTTAAGAAGCTGTCAGCTGCTAAGTATTTGCAGGTTCATTTTTCCTTTGTACGTATCCATTGCACATTCCACCTAGTGTGCTACTTCGGAGATTCCATTTGATTGAACAGGGATAGCATACGTAGATCCTTGGGAGGGCTTGGGAGGGAGCTTGCTAAGGCCCAGCGTGACCCAGAAAAGTGATTCCAATGCAACAAACAAACCCCAAAATGCTTTGGAAACACACTAGACGATGGTCTTAGTCTATCCTCATAACTTTAATGAAATGATTTTTTAAAAAACTCTTTTTAAAACTCTTATTTTTCCATTTTATTTATTTTGTTTCGTAAGCAATGGAAATCCTCATTTAACAAAAAATTTGCAGAAAAGCATGTACAGCTACAAATATAACTGATGTTGCAAATAGGTAGACTGCACTTTATTTTATTTTCCCTTTAAGAGGTTGGATTATAGCCAAACAATTGAGGTTTTTTAATTTCAAACCTACCACATGCCAACTGTATGGCCTTGGGAAATCACTGTAGTTTCATGTTCTCTTCCTTGTCCTATTATCTGGGACAGAGATACCGGTCGTGTGTGAAAGCAGATTTGACTGAGTTGACTTCTCTCTCCTTCCTGAAGCACTATCTCTACTGCCCTCCCAGGACAGCACCAGCCCGTGACCTTCTCTGGCTACTCACTCTCGGCCTCCTTTTCTGGTTTCTCCTAGCCTCTCTGTCACATAAATGCTAGAGGTCCCGTAGCTCAGGTCTTGGTTTCTCTTTTGGTGACCTTGTATATTCACGAGGCTTTAAACACTATCTACATGTCATGAAAACAGATCAGCCTGACATTGACCCTGAACTCCAGACTCATACATTTAGCTGTCTGACATGTCCATTTGCACGTCCTCACTGCCTATAAGACCCAATACAAGATGGTCTTATGAAATTTTTCAGTAAATAGTACTGCTCACAAATTTGGTGTCATCCTTGATTCTTTTTTCTTTTTTTGTTCTCATGCCTCACGTTACTCTATCAGGAAAACCTAGCCACTCTACCTTTAAAATATATCCAGAATTTGATTCACCTCTTATTACCTCAAGTCCACCACCCTAATTCAAACTGCCAACATCCCTTCCCTGCGTTATTGTAAAACTTTCCTAGGGGCCATCTTCAATATTGTGAATTAGACGATTCTGTTAAAACAATGCTTATCTCCTTTAAAACCTGTCAATGGCTTCCCATCCCACAAAGAGTCCAAGTCATTCCAGTGGCCTATGAAGCCCTACCTGGTGAACCTCTCTCTGTCCCCCTGGCCACTTAGCAGACACCTCAGGGCCTCTGCCTTGCATTTCCTCTTCTTGAAAGCTCTTCCCTAAGGTTGCTGCATGGATCACTTGCACACTATCTCTGGACCTTCCATGTCACTCTCTCTAAAATTGGTAACTCTTCCTCCATACTTCCTACTCTCCTCTCTCCCCTTTTCTTTCTTTAATGTACTCACCACCATCTAAAATCAAACATGCTGCATATTTAATACATTGTTCATTGTTACCCACTACAGTGCAATTTCCAAGAGGGTAGAAATTATCAGCTTTTTCCTCTGTCAATCATTAATGCTTAGAAGAGTGCCTGAAATATCATAGGTGCTCAATTATTTGTTAAAATAATAAATGAATAATAGACAATGGCTCAGTTCATTAATTCTGTTTCCCGTTAGAAAGAAAGCAGTATTACATGGAGACATAAGAGAACTTTCAGACCTCAATGTGTTTTCTGAGGCTCTTCCTTACAGTCTATTTTACCATTATCACTGTTGCTTCTTTCTAAGCTGTCACTGTATAACTGCTGAGAAAGCAATGATCCAGTGTAAAAATATGCATTTTTCTTTTCATATCTGCAGTTTTGTTTCCTCAGGTCATTTCAACATGACAGTTATTTTCAACCACCATTTTTACTTTTGACTGAAGTCCTTACTTCAAATAGACTCATATGGCAGAATTAATAACACCTCAGTGAGCAAACAGTACTTTGCATTTCTTCAGGAGAAAATGTGTCTAGCCAGCACACTAATTAGACAGCTGTGCTGATAATCAGGAGCAGAAAAATTGTGTGGTATGTTAAGGAAAAAGCAAACCAACAGGTGTGCTCACCTTACAGGATGTTAATTAAATAGCTCACTAATTAAAAAAAAGAAAACACTAGCTGAATTCTGAAAGTCAGTCTTGTTGATAAGAACTTTAGTGTAAAAAGAAATCACTAAATTCTAAAATAGTCAAGTAGAGGTAATCCATAGAATGTACTTACTTACCTATTATTTTTCTAAATGCCATCTATTTTGTTTCAATCTCGCCTGTTAATTTTTTCAGTGAAACTGGTGATTGGTGATTTATGCAGCCTGGCAGAGCTGGGGGCACATGTCCACTGTCCTGACTCACCTGCAAGAACAACAATCCCCATCCTCCCTCCTACTCCTGTAAAACACAAGAGGTACAGCTTTCCCCTGTCAGGGTACTCTCTCCACCTGGCACTGGACTCGCCCCTCATCTTGTGCCTCCTTAGGAAATGGCTACAGTTAACTGTTTATTATCATACCTATCTTGTTCCCATTCACCAGTGTCTGGCTCATAATAAATGCAATAGAAACTTTTACCTGATTCTTCAGCTTCCATGCTTATACTCTTTACTTACTATCAAGACCCCTATAATATTGAAGTTGCAAGGTACCCACCAAAAGCTGTTTTCCAGGTTTCCTTACCACTATGTGTGGCCATGTGACTAAGCTCTGTTCAATGAGACATGCATAGCAGTCGATAGAGGGGTTTCTGGGAAGTCTTTTTAGTAGGGGAGACAGACACATGGAGAAATCTTGTTCTTGTTCCCACCTGCCTCCTCCCTCCGGATGAGTGGAAAGTGGATGTGATAGCTAGAGCTCCAGTAGCCATCTGGGATGGTAAGATGCCATGGAGGATTAAAGCCACACAGTAAGAATGGTGGAGAGAAAGATGGAGGGAGCCCATATCCCTGATGATTTTGAGGAGATGCCCTGGAGCACTTACCTCTATTTTGAGACCAAACTAACATTGTTAACTCACTGTTATTGGTGGTCTTGATATTCGTATCTGAATAATCCTTATGGATGCAGTAAATTCATGGGGTTAAGGAATTAAGAAGAGGTGGCAAGAATACACAGAAGAACTATACAAAAGGGTCTTAATGACCCGGATAACCACAATGGTGTGGTCACTCACCTAGAGCCAGACATCCTTAAGTGCAAAGTCAAATGGGCCTTAAGAAGCATTACTATGAACAAAGCCAGTAGTGGTGATGAATTCCAGCTGAGCTATTTCAAATCCTAAAAAATGCTGTGAAAGTGCCACATTCAATACTCCAGCACATTTGGAAAACTCAGCAGTGGCCACAGGACTGGAAAAGGTCAGTTTTCATTCCAGTCGCAAAGAAAGGCAATGCCAAAGAATGTTCAAACTACCATACGATTGCACTCATTCCACAGTTAGCAAGGTAATGCTCAAAATCTTTCAAGCTAGGCTTCAGCAGTATGTGAACCGAGAACTTTTAGATGTACAAGCTGGATTGAGAAAAGGCAGAGGAACTAGAGATCAAATTGCCAACGTCCTTTGGATCACAGAGAAAGCAAGGGAATTGCAAAGAAAAACATCTACTTCTGCTGCATTGACTATGCTATAGCCTTTGACTGTGGATCACAACAAACTGGAAAATTCTTCAAGAGATGGGAATACCAGACTACTTCACCTGTCTCCTGAGAAACCGTGTGCAGGTCAAGAAGCAACAGTTAGAACCAGACATGGAAGAATGGACTGGTTCAAAATTGAGAAAGAAGTTTGTCAAGGTCATATACTGTCATCCCACTTACTTAACTTCATGCAGAATTGTTCAGTTGCTAAGTTGTGTGCAACTCTTTGAGACCACATGAACTTCAGCACACCAGGCTTTCCTTCATTATCTCCCAGAGTTTGCTCAAACTCATGTCCATTGAGTCAGTGGTGCAGAGTACATCATATGAAATGCCTGGCAGGATGAATCCCAAGCTGGAATCAAGATTGCTAGGAGAAATATCAACAACCTCAGATACGCAAATGATACCACTCTAGTGGCAGAATGTGAAGAGGAACTAAAGAGCTTCTTGATGAGGGTGAAAGAGGAGAAAAAGCTGGCTTAAAACTCAACATTCAAAAAAAGAGAGACAATCATGGCATCCAGTCCTGCCACTTCATAACAAATAGATGGGGAGGAAGTGGAAACAGTGACAGATTTTATTTTGGGGGGCTCCAAAATCACTGCAGAAGGTGACTGCAGCCATGAAATTAAAAGACACTTGCTCCTTGGAAGAAAAGCTATGGCAAACCTAGATAGCATATCAAAAAGTAGAGAGATCACTTTGCAACAAAGGTCTGTATGACCAACCTAGATAGTATATTCAAAAGCAGAGACATTACTTTGCTGACTAAGGTCCGTCTAGTCAAGGCTATGGTTTTTCCTGTGGTCAGGTATGGATGTTGGACTGTGAAGAAGGCTGAGCACCGAAGAATTGATGCTTTTGAAGTGTGGTGTTGGAGAAGACTCTTGAGAGTCCCTTGGACTGCAAGGAGATCCAACCAGTCCATTCTGAAGGAGATCAGCCCTGGGATTTCTTTGGAAGGAATGATGCTAAAGCTGAAACTCCAATACTTTGGCCACCTCATGCGAAGAGTTGACTCACAGGAAA
>SJYC01109029.1:0-48523 GCA_006408675.1 Madoqua kirkii
TGAGAGTCCCTTGGACTGCAAGGAGATCCAACCAGTCCATTCTGAAGGAGATCAGCCCTGGGATTTCTTTGGAAGGAATGATGCTAAAGCTGAAACTCCAATACTTTGGTCACCTCATGCGAAGAGTTGACTTGCTGGAAAAGACTCTGATGCTGGGAAGGATTGGGGGCAGGAGGAGAAGGGGATGACAGAGGATGAGACGGCTGGATGGCATCACAGACTCAATGAACATGAGTCTGAGTGAACTCTGGGAGATGGTGATGGACAGGGAGGCCTGGCGTGCTGCAATTCATGGGGTCGTGAAGAGTCGGACACAACTGAGCGACTGAATTGAACTGAACTGAGGTATTGATATGAGAGTCGGACCATAAAGAAGGCTGAATGCTGAAGAATTAATACTTTTGAATTGTGGTGCTGGAATAGATTCTTGAGAGTCCCTTGGAGAGCAAGGAAATCAAATCAGTCAACCCTAAAGGAAATAAATCCTGAATATTCATTGGAAGGACTGATGCTAAAGCTGAAGCTCCAATTCTTTGGGCACTTGAGGCAAAGAGCCAACTCACTGGAAAAGACCCTGAGGCTGGGAAAGATTGACGGCAGGAGGAGAAGGGGACGACAGAGGATGAGATGGTTGGATGGCATCATCAACACAATGGACATGAGTTTGCATGAATTCCAAGAGATCGTGAAGGACAGGGAAGCCTGGTGTGCTGTGGTAAATGGGGTCACAAAGAGTTAGACACAACCTAGTGACTGAACAACAATATGCAGTAAGTAATCAGAAATTAATTTTTCTAAGAAGGAGGGGAATACACCCCTTTGGTGGTCATCTATCATCTGCCCAGTTACCCTTTCCTGGGAATTGCCCCTTGCCTCCTATCTGCATGTTCCCTCAGTGTTACCCTGGCCAATTAGCTGTAGGCATTGGTGTGGGTTATATCCTAACCCAAGGGAGGCCAACCAAATGCCTTTCCAGGACTTGACTCTGTTTATTAACAGTTGAGCTAGAAGTGCACACCTGAGCTAAGCTGGACCAACCAAAGGACTTCCCCAGGAATTCTGGAAGAACAGTGTCTCTCCAATGACAGCATTTTAGATGCAAAGCTTTAGATTAAGAGCAAGAAGAATAAACATGTGAATAGAAAAGGGCAAAGAGAAGAGATGGAATGAAAACCCCAATTCAGAGGTTCAGAGTTCTTGGTTTTAATTGTTACTAAGGTTCAATTGATTCATCGGGTCGCAAAGAGTTGGACACGACTGAGTGACTGAACTGAACTGACTGAACTGAAGGTTCAATTACATTCATGACCTAAAGTCTAACAGGAACCTTTGCTTCAGCTACTTACAACTGTATTTATGCTATTTGTAATTGAGAGTCCTAATACAACCCCCAAGAATTAAAAAAAAAAAAGCTTTGTATTTTGCTCCTAGAATCTATATGGTTTTCTTTTAATAATGATTAGCAATGGTAGTCTTTATCTTGCAAGTTAATTTACCTGAAATTGAACAGGGACTACAGTACAAACATATATTTGGGGCTGTTTTCAGTTAATTGTTAGTAAACTGGAGTTAAACCTCAAGCCATCTTGACAACTTCTTCCTAGATCAACCTATTTGCAATTAAAATCAGGAGAACTGGCCATAAATGCAATTCAGCTTGGAAAAAAACAAACACCATAAAATTTAAAAGCCTGTGCAAAAACACTGGATTGTATTATCAACTCATGGTACTTCCTATTTGCACAACTCAAATTAGAAACAAAATTCTAAAGTTTTTGCTTTCATAGATGTTTATAACTGTCATCTTTCCATCTCAAACAATCATGCCTGGATAAAGATACTGAAATGGCAACCCACTCCAGTGTTCTTGCCTGGAGAATCCCAGGGACAGGGGAGCCTGGTGGGCTGCCGTCTATGGGGTCACACAGAGTCAAACATGACTGAAGTGACTTAGCAGCAGCAGCAGCAGCAAAGATACTGCAAAGAGTCACAAAGAGTCGAACACCACTGGCTGACTGAACAACAACAGCAAAAAAGATATTGCACACCATTTGAGAAGTGGAAAATACCTTTAAAATAAGTGACTGAGTTTCACAGTGTTAGTAAAGCATGCTAACCAAAATGTCCAAGCCAACTAATGCAAATTTCCTTTTCTATGACTATGTAAACAAAAATCTTTTGCACAGTGCCAAGTTTTATGTGGTATAACGTGTGAAAGAGAAAGCATCTTATCTGTGTTTGTGCAGAAACCAAGTAACCTTGTCATAAACTGGAGGAGAAATGGCTTAAGCGTTACGTCCCACTTCTGCTGTGAATAGGCTTAAGGGCTACTAGGTGTCATAACCATTAACACAAACTTGACAGAAACTAAATCTCAGTGCACAAACTAGAAAAGAAAACTTGCGGTGTTCTAAATGAGTCCTATGAATTCATACTGGGCTCTTCTGAAATGTTTAACTTCCCAATAGCTTGTGAGGTATTATCATAACCACTTTATAGCTGAAAAACTGTCAGAGAACTTCAGCACTGTGCCAGGGTCACCAAGCTTGTGAGACTCTGAACAACCTATGTGAGACTCCCAACCTATGTGCATAACTCAACACTGCTCTACTGTGACTTTCTCAGCTGTGGTTTTAAATTGTTTCTTTAACATTTGCTATGCAAACCTAGAGTTTTCTTCTTGGTAGTAATACTGTATACAGTGCCAAGAATATAGCTGCTATACCAAGAATATATTAAAGTCATCAGGTGTGTGTAATAATACAGCAATTACAAAAAGCACACTTGTGAAGTATGTTCATATTCAGCAATAATAAATCATTTAAAAACTAGACTTATCCACCAAATCCAACACATGATCCTGGACTAGATCTGAGGCTGAGGGCAAATCTGCTAACAAGACTATTATTGGACATTCAACAACATTTTAATATGGACTGCAGTTTATTTTTAAAATGCTGTATCAATGTTAACATTTCCTGCACTTAAGACTTCCCTGGTGGTCCAGTGGTTAAGAATGCTTTGCAATTCAGGGGATGTGGGTAGGATCTCTGGTCAGGGAACTACGACCCCTTATGCCTAGCCACAATTAAGACCATGCACCCAACTAGCAAGTTGGTGCTACAACTAAGACCCCATGCAGACAAATAAATATATGTATATAGTTTTTAAATTTTCCTGATTTTGATATGTACTATGAATATTTAAAAACATATCTTTATATGAAAATACATTGGAGTATTAATAGCTAAAGAGCCATTATATATCTAGAAACCTCACTCAGATGGTTGAGTGAAGAAATTGTATCTCAAGAGAGAGAGAATGAGAGAGAGATAATAACAAAAGCGACGTGTTAAAAATATCTAGTAAAGGCATATGGGAATTCTTTGCATATGTTATTTTCATGATTTTTCTATAAGTTTGAAATTATTTAAAAATATGAAGTTAATTTTAAAGGAGTACTAGGTTTAGATGTAGGGGTTCTGGATTCAAGCTCAGATTTCCCATTACTCAACTGAGTGACATTTGCCATTTCACATAACTTCTCTGGACCATGTAAAATACAGAAGTTATTCAACTGTAGGCTGGCATTCCATCACACAAATAAACCTCAGCTCATCCATTCCCCTATACAGGATAGTTTTGACTTTTTCACCATCACAAACAGTGCTGCAGTGAAAAGTTGTATACATGCTTCCTTGTGCTCATATGCAAGCTTGTCCCATATTATCAACAGGAATAAATTCAATATTGACAGGAATAAATTCAAGAATATAAGAGTGAGTGGGGGAAAAAAGCACACTGTAAAAGGATACATCAATGTAATTCTATTTATACAAATTTTCAGACACTAAAATTCTCCGTAAAAATACAAATCCATACACTGGATTCATGTATCCTAGCATCACCGAAGAGCTTACCTCTAGGTGGAAGGGAGCAGAAAGGGAAGGGTAGGGGAGACTTTGGCTGTATCTATAATGCTGTATTTCTTGGAGAGAAAGAAAGAGAAGCAGAGGGAAAGAGACTGCGAGAGAGACACAGAAAGTGTCTTGTACGTGTGTGTAGACTTAATTTAACAGAATTGAACAGGCATGTACTGAGAAAATACATTATGCAGGGCATTGAGCTACCCACCAGATAGTCACAAGAAAACACAGTTTGCTATACTTTGAAAGAAAAAGAACTCTGATGCTATATTAAAGAAAAAGTTTGGTTAATCATTTCTTTGCGATAATGAAACTTAAGCTACAATTGGGCTTCCCTGGTGGCTCGGGGGTAAAAAAAAAAATTGCCTGCCAATGCAGGAGATGCAAGAGTCATAGGTTCAATCCCTGGGTTGGGAAGATCCCCTGGAGTAGGAAATGGCAACCAGCTCCAATATTCTTGCCTGGCAAATCCCATAGACAGAGGAGCCTGGCGGACTACAATCCATGGGGTCACAAGAAAGTCAGTCTGGATTCAGCATCAATTAGAGGAGCTAGGGAACATGGGCGTTAAGGGCGGGCTTTGGTTAGAGAGGTGCTTTTAGCCATAGATTCCTGATGCGGAAACAGGAGCTTTTCATTCTTAGCATTGTTTGCTCAGTGAACCACCTAAGGAAGTTACACCTCAGCAGTTATTACACATTGGAATCAACTGTTCCTCTATTAAGAGCTACAATTGAATAGTGTTTTGAAACAGCAGAAAAGCACAAACAGGAAATATATTTGATCCAGAACTGGTGTCATTAATTTTTTTAAATTAATTTACTTTAATTGGAGGCAAATTACTTTACAATTACAATTATAATTGTATTACAAAAACCAACTGGTTTTGCCATATATCAACATGAATTTGCCATGGGTGTACACAAGTTCCCCATCCTGAACCCTCCTCCCACCTCCTTCCCCATACCATCATTTAAAGTAAAACAAAGTGGAAATTTGGTAATTATCTAGTGAATTTCTGCAGTATGGTTACCAAACTTGATAATTCAAGCAAAATGTGTATCCATTGGTGAGTATAGACGATACCAGCAAAACGCATCTCTACTTCTGAGGGTCACTTTATGTAAAATTGGACAGAAAGGGGTTTATACATCAGGTCTCTTTTTGGTACCAAAGAGCAGAAAACTTGACTCAAATGAACCTAAATGAAAATAAGAATTTATTACAAAAGGTAACTTAAAATACAAGGGTAGATTAAATTTCAAGTACCTCTTGACCTGGGCTTCCCTGGTAGCTCAGCTGGTAAAGAATCCACCTGCAATGCAGGAGACCACAATTTGATTCCTGGGTCAGCAAGATCCCCTGGAGAAGGGAAGGCTGCCCACTCCAGTATTTTGGGGTTACTCTGGTGGCTCAGGTGGTAAAGAATCTGCCTGCAGTGTGGGATGCCTGGAATATCCCAACCACAGGAGGAGGGCATGGCAACCTACTCCAGTATTCTTGCCTGGAGAATCCCCATGGACAGAGAGCATGGTGGGCTATATTCCATAGGGTTGCAGAGAGTTTGACATGACTGAGCAACCAAGCACAGCACAGCAGCATCTCTTGACCCAGGAGCCAAGGTGATGGCATCAAGACTCATTTCTTCCCCATCTCCTGGCTTGACCTTCTGCGATGCTGTTTTCATTTGCAAGCTTCATATTATGTCCATGATCAAGTCACTCTCACAGCTAGTCATACCTAGGGGGGAAAAGGGTGGTCTCAACTGAGCAATTCCTACAAGAATTCCAATACTTAGGGTCCTTCGAATAACCTGCATCATTATCTAATTAATTAATTAATTATTGGGGCTAGCCAGGTGGTGAGCAGTGGTAATTAATCATTGGGGCTACCCAGGTGGTGAGCAGTGGTAAAAAATCTGTCTGCCAATGCAGGAGACTTGAATCCAGTCTCTGGGTCAGGAAGACCCTCTGGAGCAGGAAATTTCAACCTGTTCCAGTATTCTGTAGCCTGTAGTCCATGGGATGACAAGGAGTCAAACACAACTGAGAGACTGAGCATACATACAGGCAATTAATCATTGCTGCTGGAGCATGCAGTGTTCTCATCGGCCAGGCAAAGTCACATGACAAGAAGTTAGAGGTGGGATTAGTTCCACTCTCAGCACCCCTGGGGGATGAGGTGTTCTCAATGAACACTTCCTCCACTTTAAAGTGCATTAAGTTGCCAGAGAACTTCTAAAATGCAGATTCTGACTCAGGAGATCTGGTGTAGACTCAGACAGTCTGCATTCACAATAATCCTGGCCATATAAAAATCTCAAGGAAAATGTTAAACTACTGTTTAAGGATCTCAAGTGTTATTAGTTACAGGCGAGGCCAGATACATAAATTAAGGGCCCAGTCCAAAATGAACTGAAGCTCCTTATTCAAAAAATTATCAAGAATTGGTGAAGCAAAGCATTAAATCAAGAGCAGGATACTTTTAAGCTTGGGGTCTGTGCATCCTCACGGGT
Source organism: Madoqua kirkii (assembly GCA_006408675.1). Taxonomy (NCBI): domain Eukaryota; kingdom Metazoa; phylum Chordata; class Mammalia; order Artiodactyla; family Bovidae; genus Madoqua; species Madoqua kirkii. The sequence goes on from SJYC01109029.1 coordinate 6,442, forward strand.
CCCACATTCATGAAACCAGCCCTCACTGCAAGTTTCTGTTTTGATGAATTTGCAGCCACAGCAAGATTGCTGTGAACAGTCTGAGAAAGGCTCAGCCAGACATTGATGTTCTTCTCTGTTCTTCCTGCAAAGAGATTCGGCTTCATCTTTGAACAAATGCTGAACATTTATTTGAAAACTGTCTCCTTCAAGGATCACCAGTTATTAGACTGCTTCTGGAGCCTACACATCTGTCTGACTCATCAGAAGAGCCCTGAAATGCTAATGCTTACCCTTCTTAACTGCCATTGATTTTGCTCCCATATTAGGCTAGATACTCTCGCTGTGTATCCCAAGGCATCTCACATTCTCACAGTCACAGCACCTGGCACACAGTATTTCTGTTAACTAATTTAGTTGTCTGTCCTGGTAGCTTAGATGGAAAAGAATCTACCTGCAATGCAGGTTCCCTGGAGAAGGGAATGGCTATCCACTCCAATATTCTTGCCTGGAGAATCCCATAGACAGAGGAGCCTGGTGGGCTACAGTTCATAAGGTCACAAAGAGTCAGACAAAACTGAGCAACTAACACACACTTTCCTCACACTTCCCTCCCAGACCACAAATTCAAGGAGAGTAGGGTCAGTGTCTACCTTGTTAATAGCCTTTTTGTCTGTACAGTGCCTGGGGCAATGTTTAACAAATAGCAATTAACTGAGTCGACAATTATAGTAATAGTTAACTTTCTTGGCACTTAAATTTTAGCCATTCTGGTGAGTGTAGCGGTATCCTACTGTGGTTTCAATCTGCATTTCCCTGATGATAAATGAGGTTGAACACCTTTTTGTGAAAATTGACTGGATTTAAGAATATTATCTTTCAATTCAAGTTTCCTCGGTGTGTATGCCCAGCAGTGGGATTGCTGGGTCGTAAGGCAGCTCTATTTGCAATTCTTTCAGGAATCTCCACACTGTTTTCCATAATGGCTGTACTAGTTTGCATTCCCACCAACAGTGTAAGAGGGTTCCCTTTTCTCCACATCCTCTCCAGCATTTATTGCTTGTAGATTTTTGGATCGCAGCCATTCTGACTGGTGTGAAGTGGTACCTCATTGTGGTCTTGATTTGCATTTCTCTGATAATGAGTGATGTTGAGCATCTTTTCATGTGTTTGTTAGCCATCCGTATGTCTTCTTTGGAGAAATGCCTGTTTAGATCTTTGGCCCATTTTTTGATTGGATCATTTGTTTTTCTGGAGTTGAGGTGCATAAGTTGCTTGTATATCTTTGAGATTAGTTGTTTGTCAGTTGCTTCATTTGCTATTGTTTTCTCCCATTCAGAAGGCTGTCTTTTCACCTTACTTATAGTTTCCTTTGTTGTGCAGAAGCTTTTGATTTTAATTAGGTCCCATTTGTTTATTTTTGCTTTTATTTCCAGTATACTGGGAGGTGGATCATAGAGAATCCTGCTGTGATGTATGTCCGAAAATGTTTTGCCTGTGTTCTCCTCGAGGAGTTTTATAGTTTCTGGTCTTACATTTAGATCTTTAATCCATTTTGAGTTTATTTTTGTGTGTGGTGTTAGAAAGTGGTCTAGTTCCATTCTTTTACAAGTGGTTGACCAGCTTTTCCAGCACCACCTGTTAAAGAGACTGGGAGACTTTTAGAAACACCTGTGGTGGTCTTTTTCTCTTTTGACTTTGATTAGCATTTGAAAATATAACCCCACGTCTTCTAATCTTTCTATAAGACTTATACACATTGATTTATAGAGGTTCTTACTTTAAGTGCTGGAATCTTCACAAATAGGTTTTGTCTTTAGAAAGAATTAAACTAGACATTTTAGGGAGAATATCTATAGGACTTGGAGAAGGAAATGACAACCCACTCCAGTATCCGTGCCTGGAGAGTCCCCATGGACAGAGGAGCATGGCAGGCTACACCCCATGGGGTCACAAGAGTCACACATGACTTAATGACTAAACCACCATCTATAGGACTACCTACAGTTTGTGCCTAGAGGCTGTTACCTGCTCAGTTAACCAATGTTGCCATCTGCTGGTAGCTTCTCTGAACTGCAGGCACAAGGTTCCAAGGTCCTTACCAGTTAGTAGGCACCCTTGGTGGGCTTCGGGGCCTCCTGTGGCTCAGATGGTAAATTATTTGCCTGCAATGCAGGTGACATGGGTTCAGTCTCTGGGTCAGGAAGATATGCTGGAGGAGGAAATAACAAGTGCCACTCCAATACTCTTCCCTTGGATATCTCATGGACAGGGGAGCCTATGGAAGGCTATAGTCCATGGGGTTGCAAAGAGTCTGACATGACTTCACTACTGAGCAGGCAGTACATTGCTACAGTGTGGCTTTGATTGGTATCTGTTTGACATAAATGAGATTGAAGACTTTTTTGTATGCAAATTGGCTGATTATATTTCTCTTTTAAAAACATCCTTTTTATAGCCTTTATTAATTTTATTTTACTGATTTCAGACATTTCTCATTTTTTTTTCTTTTCTGATTTATTTCAAATTGTTTTTTTTCCCTTTATACAATGTTATATATTTTTTTATCATGTGTTCAAATACCCACCAGAGACTTGTTTTATAATACTGCTGATAAAATATGGCTTTTATTTTTTGCACTTCAGGTGTTTTTTTATTTGTATTCCATTAAATATAGCCATTATTCTTTTTAAGGTTTCTGACTTTTTAATGGTACTTTAGAAAGTTACTCTGTAAGTTAAGGTTTATTTGCACAATCCTTTTAAACAATTTGTTGAGTTTTACATTAAAATTTTTTATTCATCTAGAAGTTATTTTGATGTACATTTAAGACAAGGATTTAACATGTTTTCTACCTAAATCATTTGCTTAAATGACCCCAGAGAGCTGGATACTCTATAAAGCTTCACACCCTTCAAGTATTGACTATGTTCTTGTGGCAGATTTGGGATGATGTGAACAGTAAGCTCTGAGTCCAGTTAAAGAAACAAATCATCTTGCAGTAAGAGAGACAGAAGCATTAGCTCCGTATTTAGCGGTATGCATTTCTCTGTCATTAAATATAAGAAGAATTACTATTGATGGACTGGAGTATAGCTACATTACACTTATAAATACTTAAATAAGAGAAACAGGGGGAAATCTACTGAAGGCAGTGATTTCATATCAGTGGAGTGCGAAGGAAGCCTGCCTGGGATTCAGATGAGGGATTTCTAAGGGGAACCTAGAATGCATTAGGAAGGACACTTTGATGAATGACAGAGACTGGTCTCCTTCCTGGGTCTGTACAAAGCAATGCATTAGAAATATGTTGAGATTTGTAGGGCTTATGGTTTTTAAGGTACCACAAAGTAATTTGGTAAGGTAGACTATTTTCAGAAGCATTAGTCATCATTATCATCATGGCCATCATCTTAAAAAAAATCAGAAATGGTCGTAAAGTTAGAGCTTGTATTTGAAGATGATCATGTCACCGGACTTGAAAAAAGAGTCTATCTGTTTTTCTGATTTTTGTAACGTGAGAGGATTTTCAATTCTAGATATGTCTTTTGGAGAGATGTCAGGATTTAATTCTTCTTTTCCCTGTCTTCTCCTTTTCTTGGATTGGGAAGGGGAGATGATAGATTCTGCAAATTTGGGATGGTTTGCCTCAAATTCAGGTTTGTCTCACTTAAGTTCTTTAATATCAAGCAATAAGTAAACCCAACCTTATGCAGCAGGTTAAATAAATGAGGGGTACAACCAGGGTACTAGTAATAATTATTCTTATTATAACAACAATAACCACATTTATGAAACATCTGTGTATGCAAAACAACATTCCAGGTGCTCTACACAAGCACTATTCTAGTAACTAGGAGCTGAGTCTCCTATTGGGGGATGTTCTTCCTGTAGTTTCGGGAAAGAAGAAAAAGGAATGGAGGTGCCACCTTTGGATGAATTTCCTAAGTACACAGAGTGCTCCTTGATATGTTAGCCACCTTATGTTCTTATGTGTCAAGCTAGGAATCAAAGAAGCAGCTTTAAGCTGGGTTGGCTGACCTTACCGCATAGGTACGGTTGTGTCTCTGTCACTGATACCATCTCCTGAGTGACTGCTCCTTGTCCCTTTACCATGACATCCATTCTACTCATCCACACCAGACTTGTGTTCTTCCACTAGCTGGCAGTCCCCCTCCTCTTATTTTTCTCACCCAGGATGTTTGCTGAACTTGGAGATTCTTGTGCTGACCTTTAGCTTTAGTTGTTATTGTTGTTCAGTCACTCAGTCATGCCCAACTCTTTGCAACCGCGTGGATTGCAGCACACAAAGCTTCCCTGTCCTTCACCATCTCCTGGAGCTAGCTCAAACTCATTTCCATCGAGTCAGTGATGCCATCCAACCATATCATCCTCTGTTGTCCCCTTCTTCTCCTGCCTTCAATCTTTCCCAGCATCGGGGTCTTTTCTAAAGAGTCAGCTCTTCACATCAGGTGGTCAAAGTACTGGAGCTTCAGCTTCAGCGTTACTGCTTCCAATTAATATTCAGGGTTAATTTTCTTTAGGATTGATTGGTTTGATCCCTTTGAAGTCCAAACGGTTCTCAAGAGTCTTCTCCAACACCACAGTTCAAAAGCATCAATTCTCCGGTGTTCTTCCTTCCTTATGGTCCAACTCTCACATTCATATGTGGTTACTGGGAAAACCAGAGCTTTGATTATATGGACCTTTGTTGGCAAAGTAATGTCTGTGCACTGTCTAGGTTTGTCATAGCTTTTCTTCCAAGGAGCAAGTGTCTTTTAATTTAGCTTTAGTATCTTGGATGATTCAATTAAATACTTGAGCAGTGTTTCTCTAATGCAGTGTGTACAAGAATCATCTGAGGATCTTATCAAAATGCAGATTCTGACTCAAGAGGTATGAGGAAGTCCTGAAACTACATTTCCCTGAGCTTCTACAGGGTATTACTACTGCTGGTCCATAGGTCACACTTGGGGTAGCAAAAGGCTGGAATGTCTGACCTAGCTTTTCTGGCATTAGTTCTATGTATATGTGACTTCTTTTCAGCTTGCCGAATGACTCCTCTGCCTCCTACCTAGCATCTCTGATGCAGGCAAAGCAGAATGTTCTCCATTAGAGCCAGATTGAACTTTTGCTTCAAATTTTCTTCACTGATGTTCTTTCTCATTTTCATTTGGCAAAAATGATCCTTCTTGGAGGACCTTCCTCAGTAAGGCTGGGCTTCCCTGGTGGCTCAGATGGTAAAGAATCTGACTGCAATGCAGGAAACCTGGGCTTGATCCCTGGGTCAGGAAGATTCCATAGACAAGGCAATGGCTACCCACTCCAGTATTCTTGCCTGGAAAATCCATGGACAGAGGAGCCTGGCAGGCTACACTCTGGGATCACGAGTAGGACACGACTGAGGAGACTAACACTTTCACTTTCAAGGATCTTTCCAACAGTCCCAGCCCTCCAAAGTCCCCTGATCTTCTGTAGAAGCACAGATCATCTGGTCTGTGTATTGCATCAGTGGCAGTAAGCCCTGCAACCTTACCTGGGATGTAGGAGGAGTTCCATTAAGTTCAACTAGCATGGTGAAGTGAGCTGCTTGATTTTCCTTTGCTCCCGGCAGGAACCAAGGTTGTCATGGAGCCAGCACAGCCCTGTTTCAAAAGCCAAAGCTCTCTTTACCATCCCCACTGAGATGCAGGATACCCATCCCTGTTGTTACCTCTGACTTGAGCTAATCAATTAATCCTAGTAATGGGAAGGGGAGCCCATTGAAGTGACCCCATCCCTATGAGGTGGGTATAACCATGTCTGTTCCTCTCCCTAAAGTAAAGGAAAAGTTTCATATTTTTACTGTTTTCTTTAGTCTTATACTTCTGAACTAACTTCTGTGGGTCTGTACTTTCCCCATCAGAACTTTCTTGATGTCTTCATTCTATCTTGGTAAGATGCAAAAGCAGAAGCCTTTTCTCTTAATCCTTAGTTATACACTTGCAATCTGTCCTTGCATCTGGAAGGTGATGAACACTACACAGTGGGAGAAAATGCTCTAAAATATTAATCTCAATATAATGCATGGCAAATTGAATAGAATGAACTTGGCACTGTGCAAATCTGGAAAGAAACTCTGAGACATTCCCTGATGCAGAGAAGTAGAGACTTAGAGTATCGTGATGTTACTTGGTTCTTCTCAAAACATTTTCTTTTCACCCTTTTCCTGGAGATGTAAATGCATCCCCAAAGAGTAAAATCCTGTGTCTCTTTCAGATGCTCTATCAGTGATTAGCTCTACTTCTATGCATTAAATAGACTTGCCCAGTATTGATCTCTGTATTCCTACTTTTAATGTGGACATAAAATGTATCTTTAGATAGTATCAGTCTTAAACCAGATGCAAGTTTACACTGATGTTGAAGGGAGAAGAGAAGGGGCAACAAATTTGGAATGTCTTTGTTGTTTTATGCTATCTTAGTGCTAGATATGGATTTTGGAATAATATTTCATGCTCTAGGAATAGTTTTTATCCAATGATTAGACCTTCAATTTTTCAACACTTTCTCCCTAAAACTCTTAAGGTCAAAAATCATGAATAAATCTGTGCTTGAGAGACTGAAAGGCTTTAGCTTCAGAGAGTTGTCAGAGGCTTCAAACTGAAGCCATCATTCAGGTCTCTTCCTTGCAAGTTATTGATAAATTTGCACACTGCTGGCTGCAAGCTAATGAATATATTCATGGACCATGGCGCAGGGCTTGGCATTTGAAAGAATTTAAAATTGTGAATTAAAAAGAAAAAGCTAAATTCAGTCGGGAATGATATTTATGATTGAATATTTTAGATAAGTAATCAAGGATATGCATTATTGTACTTTTAATTCCAGATTAAGTGTAAAAAATGCAAATAATACCTGGCAAATCACAAATGATATTCTCAGGCCACTCAGTTTAAGCCATCTTTGTTAATGCTAATCACAGCACAGATGAAGTATTTATAAAAATTAAGAGGTTTAGTGTGGTAACTCTGATTAAATCCTAACCTTAATACTGACAGGAAACCTAGGGGAATTATACACTGAGAATACCTCAGGGATTAATAAGCTGCAATTCTGATAATAACTCATACAGTGGAAACCTCCATATTTAATGCCCATTTTTGTGGTCTAGAATGCACGGTATACTTTTTATTTTTCAGTAAATAAATTAGAACTTTTAAATGTCCTATTTAGTTCTCCTACTTGAGGAGAAGAAACAGAGAACTTCCTTTTCTGAAGGCATGTCTTGAAGAGAAGCAAGATGCTGAGCTCAGAGCAAGAACGAGTTTAGAACTGAGCTGCAGTCCAGCTGACCCTCTAAAAATGTTTCTTAGACTATTGAATTGCATACTTACTTGCTGATAATGAATATGCCTATGCTAAGAGAGTTATTCTTTCGGAAGTTTCCTTTAAAAGGAGAATCTTAGTAAACCAGTTCTACGCTATGCATTCAGAGATCAACATGCTAATGCCTTCCTAGACCCAACATGGAAAAATGGGCACACTGCAAACCTCAAATGAGCTGGCATCTTACACACAGTTTATTTTTAACTTAACGGAATTTGGTGTGTCATCACTAAGTCAGCAGATTCCTATTCTCCAGTTGATTATAATTATCAGTAGGAAACACTTACTTTGATAAATGATCATCTTACATATTGCCATTGTGAAGACCACCGAATCCTGTGAGGTATGTAAGTCAGTCTAATGACCAGCTTGCCCAGTGTATCATTATTTTCATGGACCCAGCTCAGTGAAGGTCACTTCAGTCATCTGATGGTCATCTATATTTCCTTCTTTGATAAACACCACAGTGTAGAAGATATGGATTAATTTTTTACCAGATTTGGAGCTGTACTATTATAATAGCAAGATAACTTTAAAATTCCATTTTAAGAAGATGGCTGATACATGTTTCCTGGACACACACCTTCCTAGGATGTTTTTGTGGAACTTGATATGTGGACAATCTTATAGAGATAAATTTGAGGAAAACAGCTTAAAATGGGCATGTTGCTTACCCACATTGATTGATTTGGTTTGTGTTCTTGCTTTAATTTATAAAGATGTGTTCTCACTAGAGTTTATTAACCCTGAAATCATTTAGCTGATTAGAAATCACTTTTGTGTAAGTTTTGGTCTTTAAAATTTTAACTAATTCATGTTGAGAAAACTTGTAAACTGAAAATTTTTAAAGATAATGTTATCAGTTCAATTGTAATATATTTTTATCATTTTATTTTAAAGTGTGGGTTATATATGGGCTTCCCTGATGGCTCAGTTGTAAAGAATCCATCTGCCAATGCAGGAGATGTGGGTTTGATCCCTGAATTTCGAAGAGCCCTTGGAGAAGGAAATGGCAACCCACTCCAGTATTTTTGCCAGAAATTCCCATGGACAGAGGGCCTTGCAGGCTATGTAGTCCATTGGGTATAAAAGAGTTGGACATGACTTAGTGGCTTGACTAACAATAATTGTTATTTATAGATTAGATGGATATTTTAAATTTGGGGTGACTATAATGAGAGAACTCTACAGAAATTTTAGGATTGTTATTTATCAACCTTACTTTATTGATTCAACTTTACCAGCTACCTTAACGTGTAATTGGTGATATGTTACTTAACCTCCCTCACTGTGTAAAGCAGTGAGTGACTTTGCACCTGTGTGTGTGTTTTTGTTTTTTTCCATTTAGATCCACTGTGGACAATTGGGTAATAACATCTAAAGGCTCCCAACCGTTTTCTGAGTGGGTATTAGCATTACTTTCAGCTTCCTTTAAACAGCAGATAGTGAGTATCATTGAGAGAGATGGCTGTTATCCAGGACTGTTCTCTTCCTGGGAATCCTGGGGATTGAGAGAGGGGTTTGCGAAGCCAACTTGTAGAAGCCAACTTAGCTTCTAGAAAAGAGTTTAACCATGGGAACCAACCTTTTGGAGGTCCCCCTTTTACTTAGCATTTTCTAAGAGAATATTTCGATGTAGAAAGTTAGATTGCCCTGTATAAAACCTAAAGCTTGCCTTTTATTTATACCTATGTATCTAATTTAAAATCAGTCAACTCCTGTGAAAGTTTTGGGAAAACAAGAGTATATGAAGTAGTCCAGGTGGGACAAATACTGCCCTTTATTTGCCTGCTTCTTTTAGAATTGCTTTTTTATGTTTTGTTTTCTAATTTTTACAGTGTTGTGTTGGTTTCTGCCATACAGCAATGCAGATCAGCCATAATTAAACACACATCTCCTCCCTCCCCAGTCTCCCTCTCCTCTCCCACCCCACGCCTCCAGGTCATCACAGAGGACCAGACTGCGCCCGCTGTGCCGCACAGAATCTTCTCATCAGCTATGCATCTCACACCTGAGAGTGTATATGTTGGTGCTGTTCCTCCATTTGTCCCACTCTCCCTCCCCACACTGTATCCGCAAGCCCATTCTCTGTATCTGCATCTCCATTCCTTTCCTTCAAACAGGTTAATCAATGCCATTTTTCTAGATGCCATATGTATGCGTTAATATGCTGTACTTGTTTTTCTCTTTCTGACTCACTTTACTCTGTATAGGCTCTAGGTTCATCCACCTCACTGGAACCGACTCTAGTTCATTCTTTTTTATGGCTGAGTAATATTTTATTGTATTGCCCGCGTGTTTCCATAGAGTGTATATTCTCATGTCTTTAAAGCCTTTGTTTAGAATAAGTTGCTTTCAACCTCAGTTGTCCAGTTGCTCAAAGATAAGGAATCTTGTGCAAGGTCTCCATAATTCAGATTGCCAGACTTAATAAGGAAAAATATAGGGTGCTCATTTAAATTTAAAATCAGATAAACAACAAATAATTCTTTATTGTGTGTTTGTTAAATAAACATGTCCTTAATTTTATCTGTCAACCTTGTCTTTAGTATATATATGTGTGTGTGTGTGTGTGTTTCTAATTTTGTGATTCATTTATTTTGTAACCAAAAATTTGTACCTCAAGCTCAACCTGTTTCTATCCTCTGCCCACTTCCTATCCCTGTTTACCATCTATTTGTACTCTGAATCGATGACTCTGTGTCTATTTAGTTATGTTTGTTGATTTGCTTTGTTTTTCAAATTCCACATATAAATAAAATCATATGGTTTTTGTCTTTCTCTGACTTATTTAACTTAGCATAATATCCTCTAAGTCCATTCATGCTGTCACAAATGGCAATATTTCATTCTTTTTTAAGACTAATATTCTATTGTATGTATATGTCTGTGTATATGTAGCTATACATATAGATATATTTATATAACCACCTCTTCTTTAGCCATGCAATCATTGATGGACACTTAGGTTGCTTCCATACCTTGGCTATTGTAAATAATTGCATTGAACATAGAAGTGCATATATCTTTTAAAAATAGTGTTTTTATTTTCTTTGAATAAATACCCAGGAGTGGAATTGCTAGATTGTGTGGCAATTATATTTTTAATATTTTGATTAAAATAAATCACATTATTTTCCATTGTAGCTGTACTAATTTATATTTCCACTCACAGTGCAGAGAGTTTCCTTTTTTCCAGATCTTTAGCAATACATTTGTTATTTCTTTTCATTTTGAAGATAACCATACTGACTGGTGTGAAGTGATGTTTCACTATGATTTTGATTTACGCTTCCCTTATGATTAGTGATGCTGAGCATCATTTCTTGTGCCTATTGGCCATTTCTATGTCTTCTTTGGAAAAATGTCTATTCAGTTCCTCTGCCAATTTTCTTAAATTGGGTTTTATTTTTTTGTTTTGTTTTTTTTGGTCTTGGTGAGTTCTGCCATTAGTGCGTTTATAAATTCCCCAGGTGTATATAATATGCAGTGATCTGGGAACTGTTGGCTACAATTAATTGTGTTTCACAAATGGTAGCGTGCGTAGGAGTCAAAAGCAGTGTTTGTGAAAATGCAGCTTCTCAAATCCGCCCTTCTCCCCCACAAGTCTAACTCACCTGGATAGAGGTGAAGAACCTAAACAAGTATCCTAGTTAATTCCATTGCAGGTAGTTTGTGGACCACACATTGAAAACTCTGTTTTAGAGCATATTAGCAATCACTAATGTTTCTCTTTCTTTAAAGAAAATAATCCTATGCTTTTATGCTGCTCAAAGGAAAATTTCAGAATAATAAAATCACAGGGTACAGCTAACACACTGGATAAGAATGAACACTTTATTTTCATATGTAAGAATAAGTTATATGAACTAGAAAGATGGTTTTCAAAAGAAAAAGAAAAATCAGCGTGAATTGTGTTCTGTTGTTTGCTATCACTGAACCCATATCTCCTGCATTGTAGGTGGATACTTTACCAGTTGAGCCACAAGGGAAGCCTCATCATTTCTTATGTAACAAACTAAAGGCATTTATCTTCTGAACCGGAAAATAGGTCTTTATGATGAAACTCTGTTAACTTTAAGGACCCTGCTTAGCTAAAGGACTCTGATCTTCAGTAACTGAAGAAAGGGACCTTAGGAGGCACTAAACCTGGGGAATTGACACGAACAATTTGGGATTGGTTGTAAGCCCATGCTGAGCAAAATGTCTGTAGGATGCACACTACAAGGTTAATAGGCTGACTTTTTTTTCAAGATTATATACAAGGAAATATAATGTAGATAATTAACACTGCTGGTGCCGAGGGCTAGGTTTTGGGTTTTTTTTTTTTCCCCTTCCCTTTTTTCCACTTTTTATGTGGTTTCAGAAATAAAGAGAGCAAGGACATCTTATGTTAGCCTCTTTGTTTTGGTGATTTCTGAATTCTGAATCAGTATTTTTTCCTAAATTAAAAAAAAAGCAAGAGATAAATATTATGATTTATTTTCAAGGCCCGTTTAAGTGGGTGGATATCTATATTGCTTGCTGTTCCCCATAATCTGTTAAGGCATTATTGATTAATCATAGAGCCTATTTTACATTAGCAGACCTTTTCTGTATAGGATGATTGATCCCAAATCCATCTCCATGGTTCTTTTAGGTAGTGTAGTCTTTGGTAGGTTGACTCCTTTTGTCCCACTTGTTCTCTAAATGCGGAAATATCTTAAGCAATTCTTTTGGGGTTTTTTTACTTTGAACTGTTTTAGCAAAACTCAACAATTACTATTTGCTTTTTACTACAGACATTTACTGGGCTTCTCAGGTGATCTAGTGGTAAAGAACCCACCTGCCAGTGCAAGAGACACAAGAGATATAGCAGGTTCAATCCCTGGGGAAGACCCTGTGGAGGAGGGCATGGCAACCCATGCCAGTACTCTTGCCTGGAGATTCCCATGGGCAGAGGAGCCTGGTGGCCTGTAGTCCATGGGATCGCACAGGGTCAGACATGTCTGAAGCAGATTAGCAGGGCACAAACATATATATGTCCTTTTGCAGATTCTTCTCCATTATAGGTTATTAAAAGATATTGAGTGCTCTACAATAAGTCCTTCTTGTTTACCTATTTTATATATCATAGTGTGTATCTGTAAGTCCTATATCTTTTAAAATTTGATCTTAAGAGTTGTATGAAGCATGCAGGGTGAGGGTAATTATTAATTCTGTTGTCTGAATCAGGAGATCGTGGCTCAGAGTTTTAACTGTCACGTGCTTATCAGCCTGTAAGTGCTGAATCGTCCCTTGAATGCAAACCTTCTGACCCATAGTGACCTTTCTACTCTATCATAGCCATCTTTTATTAGAATAGACCAAACCAGGCAAAAAAGAAAAAAAGCTAAACGTACAGTGGGATGGTAGCTGTTACAAGGAAACCATTACTTTAAGTTTTAAAATATAGCTCAGAAAAGAAGTTAAAAAAATAAAAGAGGACACTTTTATTACAAGTATAAAAAGAAAACAAATAACTAGGTGAATATTTGAAACCGAGCTAGTAGAACTGTCGTGAAAAGTTTCACATGGCAGCTTGATTACTATGACACACTCCAGTGTTTCTTCTGTTTCTGGGAGGGGAAAGGAGGTTTAGGGGATTAGCATGAACATGAAGGAGTATTCTAAAATCACTGCAGATCGTGACTTTGGCCATGAAATTAAAAGACGCTTGCTCCTTGGAAGGAAAGTTATGACCAACCTAGACAGCATATTCCAAAGCAGAGATATTACTTTGCCAACAAAGGTCCATCTAGTCAAGGCTATGGTTTTTCTTGTGGTCATGTATGGATGTGAGAGTTTGACCGTAAAAAAAGCCAAGCATCAAACAATTGATGGTTTTGAACTTTGGTATTGGAGAAGATGCTTGAGAGTCCCTTGGACTGCAAAGAGATCCAACCAGTCCATCCTAAAGGAAATCAGTCCCGGGTGTTCATTGAAAGGACTGATGCTGAAGCTGAAACTCCAATACTTTGGCCAGGTTATGGGAAGAGTTGACTCATTAGAAAAGACCCTGATGCTGAGAGGGATTGGGGGCAGGAGGAGAAGGGGACAACAGAAGAGGAGATGGCTGGATGGCATCACCAGCTCGATGGACATGAGTTTGGGTAAACTCTGGGAGTTGGTGATGGACAGAGAGGCCTGGGGTGCTGTGATTCATGGGGTCGCAAAGAGTCAGACACGACTGAGTGACTGGACTGAACTGAACTGAAGGAGTATTCTGCAGTACAAATTATATTGCAGGAAAGAATGTGATGTAAATTCTGTGGAGTGGACCTCAACAAAGAGGAAGAAGAAAGGGAGTAAGGAATGAGGAAGGAGCTTGTATCTTTTCTGCACCGAGGGGCAGTACAGGAGGGACCACAGAAAACATGGGCACAGATAATGGCCAGACATCCTGTTTACAGCTGGCAAATATTGCTCTTTTTCCCTCAGTCACTGAAATGGAGTCAATATACTGGCTGGGAAGGAAAAATCACCTGGTAATGTACATAGAGAGTTTTTTTTAAAGGTCAGAAAAATAGCTTTATTTTCAAGAACTATGGGCTTGATGGATTTGTTTTGGCTTGAAACTCCTTGAGCTATAACAGGTGTGATGGTAAAGTCAGGAAGACAACGAGATTCAGGTTAATTAATGAGTAGAGCTGAGAGTAACGTAGAATAGCTAACTGCTCACAGTTTAAACAAGTGGCTCTTACTTCACAGTGCCTCAGAATCACTTTGCTAAAATGCAGAATGCTGAGCCCCAGTTCTGAGTTTCTGACTCTGTGAAACTGGGGTGAGACTTGAGGAGTTTCTTTTCTATCAAGTTCCCTGACGGGTACTGCTGCTGTGGCCCATCCATCCAGGGACCACATACTCTGTGTGGACCACTGGAGACTTAGAGAACATGCATGTGGATACCAGCGGGGAAGAGGGTAGATGGGATGAATTGGGAGACTGAGATGAAAATATATACACTATTGATGAGTGTGTGTGTGTGTTCAGGAGCTCAGTTGCGTCCGACTCTTTGTGACCCTGTCAACTGTGAGCCCACCAGGCTCCTCTGTCCATGGGACACTATATACAAAAGAGATACCTAGTGAAAACCTACTATATACTCAGGGAACTCTATTCAGTTCTCTGTGTGACCTAAATGAGGAGGAGATTTGAAAAAAGAGGGAATATATGTATACATATAACTGATTCAATTTTCTGTGCAGTAGAAACTAACACAACATTGTAAAGCCACTATATTCTAGTGAAAAATATTTAATGTAGCCTTGATTACTTTGGGTTTCCAGCATCAGTGGGTATTGGTAAAAAGACAACACACCGCTCACTGTAAACTTTTTAAATTTCTCATTAAGAAAGCATACTGTTCATAAGTGGAAGGCCACCAGACTGAAATAACCTGCACTGCCCCGTTGGCCTTCCCCAGCTCTCTGTTCCCGAGAGATACACTGTGGCTATGAACCTGGCCCTCCAGAGATCATCTTGCCAGACACTGGAGATTATAGCAGTATTCCACAGGTCTTTTAGTGCCCCTCTGGAAACTTTCATTTAGAGTCTGTGAGCTTCTTTTGAAAGGGTATTAACAAATACCAGGCACTCCTAATTTCTGAAGAAAACTCAGCATCATCTGATACTGCATTGAGAAAGAACACAGAATGTTCAGGTGTGCTATTCAGAATCTCTGTCTCCATCTCTCCATCTTTCCAAAAAACCTGTCCCCCTGCAATTACATGTTCCATTTCAGCACAATGATTAATGACCTGATTAAAATTGATGTTTATCTACTTTAGAGTTTTTTTTTTTTTTAAGACATTCAGTTAACCGCTCTTGTGAGTCCTTTACTCAAGAGCTGTGGCCAAGAGGCTATTTCTCACCTGATGGCAACAAATTAGAATTATGAGCAAAATACTTTGAAAGAGTATGTAAGGGCTATGGTTTTGAACACAGTCGTGTGAATTGGCAGTAGACGTTACAAGTCGGTTTCCCCTTCAGAGCTCCTACACAAGGAGAAAAAGGAACGCCCTCCTCCTTGCTTCTGTACTTGAGTGTATGCAGAGTTCGACATGGGAGCCACCGCCTGGAGCTGGCAGCCACCCTGGTTACAGCAGGACTTGAAAAAACTGGTCTTGGAAACTGTCTCCTATGAAGCAACACAGACAATGCTCTACATTAAAACATGAATATAGTACAGATGGTAGAAAGAAAATAACAATGCTAATAGAAGGTCTTTGTTGTACGTGCAAGTCAAAATAAAGAAAACTGCTAGGAAGTGAAGATATTCAATTATCTCAACCTGACATCTCAAATTCAGTCCTTTTTGAGAATAGTAAGGCTGTAGTAGTATAATATTATTAAGCAATGCATGTGAGGCTTAATAGATCTCTCTCTCTCTTTCAGCTTCTCTATCTCTTTAATAGAATAACTGCATGCATGACATGTACCAGTCATTATCACTCAGATGCATTCTTTGGGTGCGGTCACACTCTATATTAATAAGCTGGCCACTTTGGGATGTACATTTATTCCAACAGATGCTTGAGCTCCATTTAAAACACCAGAACATTGGCACTGTCATTTATCAAATGGCACCCTAGTGATCCCAAAGAGTTAATGAGAATCTCAAACTTCCTATTTAGCTCCCCTTCCCCCAAATAGGAAAAACACTTGACTCACATTTCACAGTCTAGCAAAGCAGTCAGCACCCATTGAGTTCATGTCGAGTCTTTGCACTCAGAGCCTCTTTCTCCCTGTCTCCATTCATTCTTGTCTGCACCTACGGTTCATGGGGCACCACTGCTGCTCTTCCCCATTCACCTTCACCTGCTTGGACTCTGAACCATCCTTACCATATGTTCCTGTTTCTATTAGTGCATCCTGGCTCCAGAGGTGGTCTCTGACTTGGCAAATTTTTCTTCACTCTCTGATCTCCTTGGCACAACCATCTGAGCACACAGATGATTCACCTCCAGGACTTATAGCCATAGTTTTTTTTAATGAAAAAGAAGCAATCTTTTAAATAAAATGCTGATACAATGGTTTACTACAATGACAAATGCAACTGTGTGACTAAATACTAATGCAAAGCCCGATGTTGTTTCTGTTTAGTCACTAAATTGTGTCTGAATCTTTGCGACCCAATGGACTGTAGCCCACCAGGCTCCTCTGTCCTTGAGATTTCCCAGGCAAGAATACTGGAGTGGGTAGTCATTTCCTTCTCCAGGAGATCTTCCTCATCCAGGGGTTGAGCTAGCATCTCCTGCATTAGCAGGTGGATTCTTTACCACTGAGCCACCAGTTCAGTTCAGTTGCTCAGTTGTATCTGATTCTTTGTGATCCCATGGTATGCAGCAGGCCAGGCTTCCCTGTCCATCATCAGCTCTCAGAGCTTGCTCAAACTCATGTCCATTGAGTGGGTGATGTCATCCAACCATCTCATCTTCTGTCATCCCCTTCTCCTCCTGTCTTCAAGCTTTCCCAGTGTGATTCTTTTCCAGTGAGTCAGTTCTTCACATCAGGTGGCCAAAATATTGGAGTTTCAGCTTCAGCATCAATTCTTCCAATGAATATTTGGGACTGTTGGATCTCTGCAGTCCAGGGACTCTCAAGAGTCTTCTCCAGCACCACAGTTCAAAAGCATCAGTTCTTTGGCATTCAGTTTTCTTTATGGTCCAAGTCTCACATCCATACATGACCACTGGAAAAACCATAGCCTTGACCAGATGGACCTTTGTTGGCAAAATAATGTCTCTGCTTTTTAATATGCTGTCTAGGTTTGTCATAGTTTTTCTCCCGAGGAGCAGGTGTCTTAAGTTCATGGCTGCAGTCACCATCTGCAGTGATTTTGGAGCTCAAGAAAATAAAGTCTGTGATTATTTCCATTGTTTCCCCATCTATTTGTCATGAAATGATGGGACTAGATGCCATGATTTTACTTTTTTGAACGTTGAATTTTAAACCAGCTTTTTCATTCTCCTCTTTCACTTTCAACAAGGAATTTCTCTTTCACTTTCAACAAGGAACTTCAGTTCCTCTTCACTTTCTGCCACAAGGGCAGTGTTATCTGCATATCTGAGGTTATTGATACTTCTTCCAGCAATCTTGATTCCAGCTTGTGCTTCATCCAGTCCAGCAGTCAGCATGATGTACTCTGCATATAAGTTAAATCAGCAGAGTATCTTTGCAGGAGCTCGCAAAGCCCAATACCCAACATTTAATTTAAAATGTAGATATGAATGTGTATATTATCTCTTTCATCATTAAGTTTTATAACAGATTTCTCTTTAGCAAGTACAGTAACTCCATATTTATCAAACAAAAAGAAATTTCAACGTATACTTTGATAATGCTAACCATGTGCTTTTTTTTTTTTTTTGGTTTGTTTTTAAAAAGCTAGAATTTCATTGACAATATCTTTAGGAATATACTCTTACATAGACTGCTTTTGCAATTAAACACATAGTGTATTGCATACTCCAAACTACCAGTTAGACAAAAAGAGTATTTAGCTCTTTAAATACATTAAAAGAGTCTTTATGGTCTTTCTTTTCAAGATAAATTGATCTCTGAGTCTGTATAGCATAATCTATATAGCAAACTTCTCTAGAAAAGCAAACTTCTCTAGAAAGTCACTCTATAGAAGATGTAAATGGTTACAGTAGCAGAAGGCAACTCACACTTTCTATTCCACTGAAATGAAATCATTTTAGCAAGTCATACAATTAGATGATATCCACATATTTTAGAAAGAGCACGTTTCATGTTAGTTTAGGCTTGTTATTTGTTACAAAGTAGTAGCTACTTTCTCCTAATGTTTAGTTTGAATAATTTATATTTTAAACCTGTTATTTGTCATGCTCTATGGGGTTTTAGCATTAAAAAAATAAATTAGCTTCTGGGGAACATTAACCTGTACATCTGGTCTGGATGCTGGTGCTGATGAAGGGAGCAGCCGCTGAAGAACTTTGGAGTTTCCATCATTTGTCAGGGCGGTGAAGATAAAAAGCTACAAGACCCCATAAATTTATAACATGGAAGCTGAGTAGGAGTTTCTTGCTGTTTCTTTATGTGTTGCCTTGTTTGCAGGGCCATAATTATAAACTGATTACAGCTAGAGAAAGGATGCTTCCATTCTGCTCCTTGCTGAATAGTAATTACACTGTGATTGTGTTTCATTGCCATTTTTTGTGGTAGTTGTTAGTCTTTTGAACATTATTAAGCTAGGTTAGATTTTTTCAAGGTGGCTTCTGGCAAGCAGGAAATACAAAATAAGTGTAAAATATGTAAGATGTTTATAGTGATTATCTTACTGTATGCCATAAATTATATTGTAGAAACCTACGTGTATCCTGGAAACAAAACATCTTATTTTTCTATCTGTATTCATTTGTATCATGTTTGATGCTGTTCCCCTCTGCTGCTTGTTCTAATTCTCTTTCTCCTTGTCATATAGGTGGTTCAAAGGCTGTTTCAAAGTTAGAATGCCCTATGTTATAAGATCTTAAATATGATCTGGACAGCATGAGATCTATTTCCATGTGCAGAATATCTTATCTTTCAGAAAGGTTGCATTTATATCAGCTGAAAAACAGAACTATTGACAGGTTTTTTTTTGCTTCTACCTTTGAGCTGATTTATTTTTTTGTTTTAAATTGACTGAATTGACCTGAATGCTGTCTCACAGGTGTAATCTGTGAACTCATTTCCTAGAGCCTAGGCCTAATTAGTCTAAACATTTTCTTGGTTTGCTACTAAGTGTATATTTAACTGTATACTTATGATAAAGACCATGTAAAGAATAAGCTAGAATTCACTCTTTATGTCTTTTAATGTAATTGTATTTTATCACTGCAATAGATAGGGAAACCAAATTTTCCCACATTTTAAGGCCTAAGAGATATTTGAATGACTCTGGAAAAAAAGGGGGCGATATTCAGGAAGACTGTAGTATCAGTAGGATGGAAAATGTTAAAAAGCACATATAATTTGGAGGTTAAGGAATACAACAAATATAAAGGATATTGGAAAGAAGATTTTGAATGGTAGAATAATCAGACCTTTTTTAGATGACCTTTTGTTATTTTTGACCAAAGGTTAACTGAAGGAAGTAAATGGTAGAAGTGAATTTTCTAATATGATACTTTGAAATAGAAAGAACTAGGTGGGAATTTCCTCATCTTTAGTTATTTGAATTTTATTCTCAGCTGACATCTTTTAGCTAAGATAAAGAAATTGATCATAAAATTAAAGGATTAGGAATTTCTTTGAAAATTACTGAAGGTACTGAGAATTATATTTCAGTGGAATTTACCTTCTTTGAAGAAGTTGCATATTTGAGGTGTGAAGTGTTGTTTGCTCAGTCGTGTCTGACTCTTGCAACCCCATGGACTATAGCCTGACATCCTCCTCTGTCCATGGAATTCTCCAGGCAAGAATACTGGAGTGGGTAGCCATTCCCTTCTCCAGAGGATCTTTCTGACCCAGGGATTGAACTTGGGTCTCCTGCATTGCAGACAGATTCTTTAGCATCTGAGCCACCTGGGAAGCCCATAATTGAGATGTGATGACCTACAAATATGTGCAGAAGGTGAGATCAAATATCCAAAAATAGAATTAAACAATCTAGCAAATTATTGAAGCACAGAAGTCTATGCCATAGCAAGTAAAAGCTGGGGATGATTATGAAGAAATGAAAGAGCAAAACGTAATAAATGGTAAATTATGTAATAAAGAATATGAAATACCACTTGGAAAATTGATCAATGTAAATAGAAAATCATTCATCATTTTGTAACTATAATAGAAATAAAAGATCTTGATAGGCAGGTTTTTTTTTTAATTAGATTGAAAGGAAAATAGCAATTGGTTTGATAATATTTGATAATGTTTTTTCTGTATTTTTAGTAGTGAATTTTTATCTTTGAAGAAAAGTAGAAATGTTATTAATAAAAGTTATACATAGGAAACCATTTTAAAGCTAAATGTTTTTTCCATATGTAATTTCAATTGACTAGTATCCAGTAAAAAAGGAATACTGTAGAATTTGGCTGGAGTTGTCCCTCCCCTCTTTGTCGAGTCCTAGAAATCTGGGGAGAGGATCATTATTGGAATAGTTGAAATAAATGGCCACCTATATTTGGCAATTCTTTCCTACATACAATATGCTGATTACATACATTCTAGAAGTGAAGGCATGTGCAAGAAAATAATCTCAGGCTGGTCCCACCTTGAACATTATCAGCCATGAATATCTCTTTGTGAAGTGGTTTATCTTGCTAGTGTTAGGCACTTGTTGGGCAGGGATGAAGGGACAGGAGCATGGCTGTTTAGAGGAGAAACATGGTCAAGAACTACAGAAGCAAGAAGAATTGGAAATGAACTTGGTCTCCCTCATAACTTGGTTAGACATAGCCCCTGACTATGGGGGTAGAAAAGAGCCAATATTGTGAGGAAAACAGCATTTGCAGACTGAGAATACAGCATTGAAAATGACTCCATCTGTGAACTTAACTGAGAAAAAAAGTGAAAAACAGTCATGCAGTTCAAAAGCACTTTGTCACATTAATCTGATCTTTTTTTAAATGAGATCAACACATCCAGTTAATCAACAAAAAGTCTATACATTCTAATTATAATAACTATAGAGACGCTTTGAGTCTTCTTTATTTATCATATTTATTATTAAGCCATTAGAGTATGAGATAGAATAATTAGTTATTATCAAGGAACATAATTGGCTATAGGATTTTACTTAGAAAGTGAAGGATAAGAAAGAGGTTGCCACAACAGGTAATCAGTAGGGGTAGGACCTAAGTCTATTTGTAACTTTTCATTACATGGCAGAAGAAAGGACCCTTTGATTCTGAGATGACCAGCATGGAAGGATGGAATAGAGGGTACATTTATTAAGACGTTACTGTGTGCATGGGGGGCTTCCTCAGCGGCACTCATGGTAAAGAACCTGCCTGGTAATGCAGGAGACCTAAGAAATGTGGGTTTGGTCCCTGGATAGGGAAGATCCCCTGGATTAGGGCATAGCAACCCACTCCAGTATCCTTGCCTAGAGAATCCCATGGACAGAGGAGCCTGGCAAGCTATAGTCCATAGGGTCGCAAAAGTCAGACACGACTGAAGCAAGTTAGTATGTACATACATCCTCATCTTAAAAAAAATTGAAAGAATAATAAAATTTGCTTCATGGAGTTATTATAGGGATTGTATGAAAATATATCCTACTTGTCTAGCATGGATGTTGGCTCACAGTAGACCCCGTGAATGTCTCTTCCTCTTAGACTCTAAAAAGAAGACTGTTTATGAAATTTTGTACATTTGAGCCATTATGTCTACATGTTTCCTTTATCATATCTCCCTGTTTTCTACTCAAGTCCTTGATACTAGTAACATAATTTGGGGAGTAAAAATAAACCACTGGGAACAGACTCAAAAAAGCAGATTTTAAAGAAATAAATTTAAAAGTGCATCTCAGGATACAATTTTCACATTGGTTCTAAATATATAAATTCTATTTATAATTTTCCTCACAAAATGTGTTTTGGTATTTAAAGCATGTGATGAAAGTTTAAAGATGAAAATATTTTCAATTCTTTTTTGCATTTGCATGCATTAAATGTTTAAAGATGGAAATATTTTCAATTTTTTTTTCTTTGCATTCACATACAGGGGTAATAATGGGAGAGTCCACCTGGTCATGCTCTGACTTTCCAGTTCAAACCAGAGCTTGTTGCCAGAACAGAGTCTTTGGGGTTACAGAGATAAAATTCCACGTTTGTCTTGGAAAGGTCCATATAGGTGTTCTAGGTCCATATACTGCTGCTGCTGCTGCTGCTGCTGCTGCTGCTAAGTCGCTTCAGTCGAGTCCGACTCTGTGCGACTCCATCCCTGGGATTCTCCAAGCAAGAACACTGGAGTGGGCTGCCATTTCCTTTTCCAACGCATGAAAGTGAAAAGTGAAAGTGAAGTCGCTCAGTCGCATCAGACACTCAGCCACCCCATGGAATGCAGCCTTCCAGGCTCCTCTGTCCATGAGATTTTCCAGGCAAGAGTACTAGGGTGGGTGCCATTGCTTTCTCCAAGGTCCATATAGGACTCATACTAAATCATGAGCTATAATTTAGTTTATATATAATGGTGAAGGAAACTACAATTTATACCAGATAGATTTTTTAAGAAACTGATGTGAAGCAAATCTACTCTGTTGTAAATTTCTAGTAAAAAAAACCACAATGTTTGATCTTGGGCAACTGTGTGTATCAGTTTGGCTTAATGAATACTAATGTTTTATTGATTATTTAGAAAGTGAGCAAATACAGTCACAGGTTCCTGATTTATAAGGAGTTTGAAATGAACACTTACCTCATCTTGGATCTGTTGTTTCAACACTGTCTAAGACAGTTAGTCTTGGATGTTCTGTTTCCTCTGTTATGGAAATTATCCAAGCAGTCTGGGTGGAGAGAAACGAAAAACAGAACACCCCCAGTGATGCTATCCTTTATGTACATTTATTTAAACATAAAAATGAAGGCATGGCTTTAGTTTATTTGACAGAAGTTTTCCAAGTTGAACTTTATTATATCCCATAATAGTTTCCTGGAGTGACACTACATAGAATATTAAAACAAAGGAGATGGAGGTGTTATGCACAGCTAATTGGGATTATTTTGTTGATATAAGCCTTCTTTAGAAAGAAACTTGATGCAAGTTGGTTTAATAGACATTGATACTCACTTAAGATGTATTTGGGCACCATACTATGCCCAGTGGGTATTCTCAGGAGGCAGATCCAGTGCCAACCTTCATCAAGTTTCAGATCATTAGGAGAGGAAAAAATACTACTTAGAAACAAGCTGAAAATCAAGAATGGACACTGAAAGATGAATCCCACTTATTCGTTAAGCACTGTCTGCAGCCTCTGTGTTTACTGATTCCTGGTGAGGACTTGGTGTTGAGTAGATGGTTTGCATCGCTTAAGGTGTCTGATAGAAGCAGAAGCTGATTGAATTAATTGGAAGGCAGCAAGAGAGGTCATCTTGTCTGGTCCCTGTCCCTATGAAGGATGACATAGAAACTCTCCCAGACAGATTGCAACCTGCTTTAATCAGCCTCTGGCATTATACCTACGCTAGTGCTGTGACCCCTAAAATTGGGAAGAGAAGTGAAGGACCCAGTCAGTCATCCAAGGATGGACCACATTGTACAGAGGCAATGACTGTTTTCCTTTTGCATTTGGGTAGTCCAGGACTACAGACAGACAGCCTAAAATGTCCATTTCAAAGATTTGCATCTTATACTCAAAGTACTTCAGGTTTTCTTTTTTTTTTTTTTTAAGTTTCTGTCATCAGATCCTTGCTTTTATATTTTTGGCATTTTTTTTTTTTTTTACAAAAAAACCATGCGTCTTTGAATGTTATTGGTTTCCACTGATACTCTTGTTAAGTTGGCATGAGCCTTACCATTACTCACCCCTTCATTTCTTCCCGTAATTCACTGGTAAGACTTTTCATTTCATGATGAGCAAACTCATTTAGAGGTTTCCTCAAGTTTACTTATTCTTGGTGGAACTCAGTTATGAAGGGAGCAAAAATGCGGCTGAAAAGAGGCAAAATGATATGAAGGGAAGAGCCATCGCATGAAGTGGTTAGGGGTCTATCATGGTTCTATCTCTTGATCAGCTATCAGAGCTAAAGACATCACTCAGTGTTCCTCTACTTTAGTTTCATTGTTTGTTAAAGAGTAAGATTGGACTAGGTCTGTGAGTTTCCATTTTTTCTTTTTTACTTCACTGAAGATTAGTAATTTGTTGTACATGGCAACCCAGTACACATGTGTCTTGCAACTGAAATAAAAGCTTCAAGAACTATTACTTATATACTGTTACTATACGTGATGTGCTTGATTACTCTTTTCTGTAAAGGTATGCTGTTTGTGACTCACTGAACTGATTTTAAGAACCACTAATAGGTCATGGCATAAAAGTTTAAAAACAGCAGAGTGGCTGATTTTTAGGGTTGTTTTGTATGATCATTGCTAGTTTATTCATTACAAGTTCAAGATTTCTTCATGATTACTGTCCCCCTGCCTTTTGTGCTTCCCTTTTTTCCCTTTCTCACCCAATCATTTAGATTTTAATCCTAGTATCATTCTATGACATCAGGGACTAGGTGAGTTTTGATTTACCATTGTATCCAGCTCAGTGCTTAGTATATCATACAAAGACAAATGATAATAGACAATAAAGATGATAGCAACATCCGCTTATATAGTACTTCCTATTTTCAACACACTGCCTTATATATGTTAACTCATTTAGTTATGACAATCCCTATGGGGTGAGATACTATTACTATCCCATTTTACAGAAAAGAACACTGAGACATGAGGCATTCGGGAACTTAAAGTCCCATAGATAATAATTGGTGATGCTGAGATTTGAACCCAGGCAGACTGGCTGCAGGGTGTTTGTTCCTAATCACTGAATTTAATTGCCTTCATTATACTTATTGAATGAGTTCAGTTCAGTCACTTAGTCATGTCCGACTCTTTGCGACCCCATGAATCGCAGCACACCAGGCCTCCCTGTCCATCATCAACTCCTGGAGTTCACTCAGACTCAAGTCCATTGAGTCAGTGATGCCATCCAGCCATCTCATCCTCTGTCGTCCCCTTCTCCTCCTGCCCTCAATCCCTCCCAGCATCAGTCTTTTCCAGTGAGTCAACTCTTCACATGAGGTGGCCAAAGTACTGGAGTTTCAGCTTTAGCATCGTTCCTTCCAAAGAAATCCCAGGGCTGATCTCCTTCAGAATGGACTGGTTGGATCTCCTTGCAGTCCAAGGGACTCTCAAGAGTCTTCTCCAACACCACAGTTCAAAAGCATCAATTCTTCGGCGCTCAGCCTTCTTCACAGTCCAACTCTCACATCCATACATGACCACAGGAAAAACCATAGCCTTGACTAGATGGACCTTAGTCAGCAAAGTAATGTCTCTGCTTTTCAATATACTATCAAGGTTTGTCATAACTTCTCTTCCAAGGAGTAAGTGTTTTTTAATTTCATGGCTGCAATCACCATCTGTAGTGGTTTTGGAGCCCAGAAAAATAACGTCTGACACTGTTTCCCCATCCATTTCCCATGAAGTGATGGGATTGGATGCCATGATCTTCGTTTTCTGAATGTTGAGCTTTAAGCCAACTTTTTCACTCTCCTCTTTCACTTTCATCAAGAGGCTTTTTAGTTCCTCTTCACTTTCTGCCATAAGGGTGGTGTTATCTGCATAGCTGAGGTTATTGATACTTCTCCCGGCAATCTTGATTCCAGCTTGTGTTTCTTCCAGCCCAGCGTTTCTCATGATGTACTCTGCATATAAGTTAAATAAGCACGGTGACAATATACAGCCTTGACATACTCCTTTTCCTATTTGCAACTGGAGTATATGAACCTATATCCTGGGTTATATTGTGATTTCTTTTGTTTGTGTAATTGGAAAAGTGTTGCACATTATGGAAGATGAACTACGTTATAGCCCCATGTAATAAATAATGGTGTCCATTTATTCACTATGTAATATGCCAGATCCTCTATGTTATCTCAGTGCTTAAAACAGCCATGCATAATAAATGTACATTCTTATTTTCTGAATAAAGAATAACTCAGAGGCAAAGTCCGGAGAAGGCAATGGCACCCCACTCCAGTACTCTTGCCTGGAAAATCCCATGGACAGAGGAGCCTGGTGGGCTGCAGTCCATGGGGTCGCTACTAGTCAGACAGGACTGAGCGACTTCACTTTCACTTTTCACTTTCATGTATTGGAGAAGGAAATGGCAACCCACTCCAGTGTTCTTGCCTGGAGAATCCCAGGGACGGAGGAGCCTGGTGGGCTGCTGTCTATGGGGTCGCACAGAGTCGGACATGACTGAAGTGACTTAGCAGCAGCGGCAGTGATAGTTAATATTTTTTTTTCAATTTAACAGCTCAGATCATGTCAAGGGGCATCTTAAATATTTAGTTTAAATACTAAATATTGTTTGGTTGAAAACAAAGAACCAAGACTGGTATTTAAAATTACTTCTGGGAATGATATGTATAGTACTGTGTTAGTCAAAAAGCCTGATTGGGTTATGGAAAACCTGAATGAACTTTTTGGCCAACCCAGTAAATTGAAACAAATATAAGTTAAAGGTAGAGATACAGGATGGGAGGCAGGGCAGAAATAGGTTGAAACAGTGGATAAGGAAAACAGTGAGAGAAAATATATTTTAGATGTTAAATTAATAGTATTTAGAAACCTGATAAAATATGGGAGTAAGACTTGGAGGCAATCAGCAACTCAGAAGTTTTGAGGATAGATCGTAGATAATGGCACCAGTAACAGAATTTGGAAAATCAGATTGTTAGGGAAGCACACTGCCTGAAACCACCCACCCTGGCCAGGCACCATAGTAACCATTTGTGAGAGTTGTTTTATGACAGGAGGTCCTGGTGAGGAACAGGGAACTAATGAGCCACCACCAACCAAAAGAATTCGGGAAAGGTCAAAAGGACACACCACACATCCGACCACCTTCCAGAATCCTTCTCTCTGGCATCCATTTGGCTGAACAAGGCGTGCACCACCAGGAAGGACTCTGAGTCAGAATGATTGGCTAAAGACAACCCAGAAACTAATCCCATCTATATAAAACCTGAGGCTGCAAGCCGTGTGGCAGAGCTGTTCTCCTGGGTTCCCTTACCCTACTGCTCTCCACCCTGTACCCTTTCCTAATAAAGTCTCTTGCTTTGTCAGCACATGTGTCTCCTCAGACAACTCATTTCCGAGAGTTAGACAAGAGCTAAGTTTCTGGCCCTGGAAGGGGCTCCCCTTCCTGCAACAAGGTGAACAAGAAGGCTCCATTTAGTGCAGTTAAAAAGACTGATTTTTAAATTCTGTAGTATTTTGTATCCTCTAGCATATAATTTATATAAGATAAACTTTATATAAATTTATCAAATTATTGAAAGAATACAGGCCCAAATGTCTAGAATAATTGTATAACACTGAGACTGTTAATTATAACACTGAAATAATTTATACTTCACCTTGGAGTAAGATGGACTTCCCTGGTGGCTCAGATGACAGAGAATCTGCCTGCATTGCAGGACACCTGGGATCTATCCCTGGGTTGGGAAAATCCCCTGGAGAAGAGAATGGCTACCCACTCCAGTATTCTTGCCTGGAGAATTCCATGGACAAAGGAACCTGGTGGGCTACAGTTCATTGGGTCACAAAGAGTCGGACTTGACTAAGCGACTAACACTTTTCACTTTGGAGTAAAATACCTTATACTGTGCTGCCTTTAGACCAATGGTTTGCAAATTCAAAAACTTATGCTCAAGTCATGATCCCTCTGACATGTATTTATTTCTCAGTAGAAATTAGAGGACTGAACAATATCAATATGGGTCCTTCAGGTCTCAAATTCTAGAATCTAGGGCAGCCTTTTTTGTTTCTGTTTCCTTCTTACGCTTTCTAAGATCTCTTAAAGATTGTATTAGAGTGTGATGGAACAGATACTACTAACTCGCTTCTCCAAAACAGTTAGGAATATCCAGTAACCAAGACCTGGAAATTCTGCACTAACAAAAAAAAAGTACCAAATGTCAGCCTGGATTTTTCTTCTCGAATTCTCAGACTGATTAACTGAATCACTACATTTTCATTATTCTTAGTCTTGAGCTATGTATTGAATTTGGTTCCTCACAAAGGAGAAGCATTTTCATTTATCTTTTTAGTTTGATCCAAAGGTTAAAAGAATCAATTATGGAAAATCAATTAGGAAGATGTGAAAGGGAAGAGTGAGGACAGCAACAATTAAAATGGGCAGGACTCTTCACAGATAGCCTCTCTTTGATCATAAATTATCATTACTCCTTTTTTCTTCTTCCTTTTTTTAAATAGATAAAAGAACTAAGACTCAAAAAGTTGAATAATTTATCCAAGATCATACGAGTTACAACAGTAAGTGGTCAGGTCAGGTCTGACACCAAACCTCTGCCATTTCTTGCTTAACATCCTCCTCCTTTGTGAAATTTTCTTTGATTCTCTCAGTTCAGGCTTAAATTTTACTTCTCTGAATTCCTGTTTAATGTTCAGCCATTATGACTGGCTTATCTTCTAGTAAAGTATAGAGATTGTGTGTTCATGTGTGTCTGTTGCGTGTGTGTGTGAATCTTTAAAGAGATTAGTGGAGCATGGATTAAAGAATATTATAAAATAATACACACTTTTACAGAAATCCTAATAAACACTACGAAATAACAAATCACAGTATCTATATTGAAATGCTAAGCGGGGGAAATACATTTCAATAACATCTTTAGCATTTTTCTAAACTACAAAAAAAAAATTGCTTGTGAATTTCAACCATATACCAGAGATGATGGAGAAGGCAATGGCACCCCACTCCAGTACTCTTGCCTGGAAAATCCCGTGGACAGAGGAGCCTGGGAGGCTGCAGTCCATGGGGTCGCTAAGGGTCGGCACGACTGAGCAACTTCACTTTCACTTTTTACTTTCATGCATTGGAGAAGGAAATGGCAACCCACTTCAGTGTTCTTGCCTGGAGAATCCCGGGGACGGGGGAGCCTGGTGGGCTGCCATCTCTGGAGTCGCACAGAGTCAGACAGGACTGAAGTGACTTAGCATAGCATAGCACCAGAGATGAAATTAGCAGAAATGACTGAAATTCGTAAGCAAGGTGACTGGATATTTGTAGTGAAAACCCCAAAGTTAATAAGACCTATAACTTTATGTTTATAAAATATAAATGAACATTTTAGCTTTGGAGGGTAAGAATGCACTTTTGTGCATGTATTTATTTGTCTAGAGGATTTCTCTAGGAAAACAACACCAAGGTCAAGAGAGAGCTGCTCACCTAAGGTCCTGCTTCATAGATTCTGTAGCAGGCTTTGTCAAGGACCTTTATAAACAGATGTGTTCGACTAGCCAACTCAGTTGAGCCTTGGCTTTATCTATTTACACAGGGCATGCAAAAATGAGAAGGTACGGGTCCTCTGTAGAGAATCACCCGCTCACCATCTTCTTCTGTAACTTAAATACAGTCCCAAGAATTGAAAGCCCTTGGCTGCGTGAGGACACATCAGGAGACACTTGTAAATCAACCAGTGAAGAGTGCTACAGCAGCCCACAATAACGTCTCTCCTTTGTGCCTGGCAGGAAATGGAAAATGCTTCAGGCAGGTGCCAGCTGTCCCCTTCAGGTGTTAAATTTTCCATGCAATGCCCTAGGGACTTTTTAAAACACTGAAAAACCTAAGGTATGTGGCAAATAAGATTGAGTGTATCTTCAGGCAAAACCACCAGTTTAAAAGAAAGGTGTTCAGAAGAGAAAGTCATTTCATAGATAAATCATATCGAGGTCCCTAAACAAAAAATAGGCATTTGATAAAATTCAAACAGTTACATTTTTCTACATAATTATGTTAGATCATATGCATTAGAGTCAAATTTTGATTCAAAACAGTATGTAAAGATGCTGATAAATAGTAGACTTTATCATTGAGTTTTTCTCTTTAAAGTGTATTAAGCTCCCCTATTGAAGAATTCAAATTGCCTATTCATAATTTCCCCTTCAGGGGACAGGATTTCAAGGGTTTTCAATTTCAAATGCCCCACCTTCCACTTGAAAGAATATTATACTTGTCATTGCAGACCCTATGACACACTTTAAGATTTGCCTTAAACATTTTTTTCTAATTATGAAAGTAAATCACAGTCTTTGTAGAAAAGTGAGGGGAAAAGTATAAAGAAGAAAATAGAGAATATTTATTGATCCACCATATTAACCAATATTTGCACACTGGTCCATTGCCTCACATCATTTTTTTCCCTCTTTATTTCTAAAAATTAAAATAATTCTGGTATACTTTTAAAATATGCACTATTCACTTCACCTTTAATGAGGATTTCCCCATATTTTAGGAAAGCATGGTTTTCCTACCACTTGAAATATAATTCACTTAATGGATTCAGGTGTCTGCATTTAAGTCCTAATATCCAAAGTGATATTTGGTATAAGGTAAGAATCTGATTTTATGTTTTCTAAATTGCAAACCTATTCTCCTACTGAATGAATATTCTTTTTTCCCATTAATTTATATAAAAGCACTTTTAACATATATCAGACTCTTATACATTCTTGGATATATACATATGGAAATTCTGGCCTAGGATGTGTGTCTCTTAATATGCCAATACTCCTTTATTCCTCTCTTTTTTGCTTTCTTACAAACGTTGTAATTCTATAGATTGCACCATCTGTTCATACAAATTCTATCAGTAGCTTTATTTTTTAAAAATTCTTGAATAATTTTTACAAATAAACTTTAGAATTATTTAAACTAGTTTCAGTAATTGAATCTTTTCTTAGAATTGCATCCATTTTTTAAAGTTAGTTGTAGAAGACTTCCTGTATAGCTGTAATATTCAAGTGTTTCCATTTGTGGACAGAGGATTTCTTATTCGAGTCTTTTGTAATCCTCAGACAGATGTGTTACTTGCTCATTTCCTTTCAAGTAATTCCTCAATATTTTGTGTTTTTGAACTTTATCAAGTAGAATTTTTCTTTTTATTTTTAACTGATTTTTCGTGGTATAATTCCTAAATTCCAATTTACTTATAATGCTCAACATTTTCTTCTCTCCTTATTTAAACTCTGTGTATCCAGGAAGTCTCAGATTAAGTCCTTTCTCTTTTACAAAACTAACAAAAAAAATCACAAACAATATGGGCTCTGAGATCAGAAGATGAAAATTTGAAACTTTGCCTCTGCTGCTGTTGCTGCTGCTAAGTCGCTTCAGTCGTGTCCGACTCTGTGCGACCCCATAGACGGCAACCCACCAGGTCTCCCCTGTCCCTGGGATTCTCCAGGCAAGAACACTGGAGTGGGTTGCCATTTCCTTCTCCAATGCATGAGAGTGAAAACTGAAAGTGAAGTTGCTCAGTCGTGTCCGACTCTTAGTGACTCCATGGACTGCAGCCTCCCAGGCTCCTCCATCCATGGGATTTTCCAGGCAAGAGTACTGGAGTGGGGTGCCATTGCCTTCTCCTACTGCAGCCTAATTTGAGGTGAAATCTTACCTAAACCTTGGAGATTGAGATGTAGACACCTGGGATGCAGTGAAGAAAGTTATAGGGTGAACATCTAAGTGAAGTCCTGTGGTATGAATATCTCAGTAGTAGTAAGATAGTAGTCCTTATATTCAAGGACCGGAAGGTGGAGCGGAGAAAGGGAGGGTGGTACCAACAGATGAGGCTGGAGAGATGGAGACTCCATCACAGAGGTCCCTGTGAGCAACTTTCCTAGTTCAGTAAGGTTCGGAAAATTGTCCCAGGTCTTTTGAATTGTGCAACTAGAACCCTAATCCAGGTCTGCCCAACTGGTCTGTCCTGTTTTTCTGGCTACCTCCACCAGTCAGTTTGTCTTTCCACCTTACCACTGGGCCCATGTTTTTGTCCCTCTGCAGTTTGAGAGGTGCACATAATTCTTTTGCATATTCTAGTGCCTAGGAGTTACTTCTGTTTAATTGAACATGCTAATGTTTCTTTCCCATCCTTCCCCTATTGTGTCCTTGAAACAAAATTGGTTTATATTCAGTATAAAATGACTTATGTTTGCTGATATGCTAATGATAACTTTACAGTATGTGGTGCAGTTCTTGGCATGATTCTGATGGTTTTAAGAATGACTATGCAGTTACTACATACATGTGCCTTGTCAGGAAAGTGGATCAGAGTATGACAGTCCTGTCTCTGGTGTGTCAAGGACTGGGGCAAATAGAGATATTATGGAATTCAGAATGACTTTTAAATTTGGTCCTGTATGCATAAATGTGTTTTTTCAGAGCAGCTCATATCTTCTCTTCTCTCTTACCAGCTTCCTCACAGGATTGCAAGAAAATGATTTAATTATTTTAAATACTTGCTGCTTACAGAAGAAAAAGTCAGGGAGGAGCTAAATAAAGAAATAGTTTTTAACCTACACATTTAGAGTGTGGAATTATCTTTACTACATGCTAAGACTGTAGTAAAAAATTCAACCAGTTGGATGTTTGCTTTCCTGGGAATAAAAGGTCTAATATGATTTACATTTTTTCCAGTGAATTGACCAACTGTTTATAAGATCATCACTGCAATAACATTACGAGTTTTATAATAATTTTAGGAAAAGGAAAATAGCCCCTACCTTCTCAGTTTATGAAACCAAACTATCTCCTGAGAAACTAGATATTCTTGGAAAACCAAGCTCAACAGCCATGTATCAAAGAATTTAAAATTCATATCAGGTTCATCTTAGGAAGTCACGTTGAAATGTATACAGCACTTTGCAAACTAGAGCAGTTTTCCTTTTTTACTAAGAAGGATTAAAACCAAAAGATGCACCTTGGAGTGCAAAAGACCTTACGTGGTATTGCCCAGACAAATAAGCATTTACTCTGTGTTCCAGGGACATGAGATGCTGTCAGAGTTTTGGATTTCATTAATGAAAACATAAAACAGTCTTGCTATAAAATTTATGAGGCTGACTTCACTTCCCACCACACAAGCACTTAGCTATATGTTGTTAATTTTAAGCAAAACACTAAAACATATCACAACTTTACAATCAGTGTTTTAAATGGATGACTGACACACAGCCTTTGACAATATTTAGCACTTTATAGCAATACATTAACACCAACTTTAGAAACTATAGCATACTGAAATTTTACAGCCAATTAAGTTGATTAGTCACTGTCAGCTTGCAAAATTCTTCTTTTTGATAAGAGAAGCAGATATAGAAAGTGAGGGGCAAACTCCAGCTCCTGTAAAATCTTTACCATTATTATGAACTTGAAATTTTAAGGAATAGAAGAACATTGGGTTGGCCAAAAAGTTCTTTGGGTTTGGGTCTAAATGCCATGAAAACAAATCAGATGATTTCTTTTAAAATGTAGAAATGGTAATAGTGGTCAGTTTTTTAGTTTGTCATCATGCATATACATTGATTTGAGAAAAAGGTCTTATAGTATCCATGGATGTTTGTGGCAATAGTCACTAGACAGCCTTATGGACTTTAAAAGAAAAGTGAAGTTGGATATATTTAATTTTCCCTCAAACTAATTGGAGTTTATAACTAGTTAAGGAAATAAGCAGTTCGACTAGTGAGAACAGATATCTATGTTTTGAAATTACAGATTATTCATGTCTTCATGTTGGGAGATTCTGATTCATTAAGTTTGAATGGTGCTGTTTAATCTGTACTTAATAAAGATAACTAAGATGGGAACAACTGCTCCGGGATGCCTCATCTTCATTTTCAGTTATCCAGTTCAGTGATGCAAAATTAATGACACAAGATCTCTCCATATATAGATAGGGACCTATCCTCAATGTAGTTATTTCCGATTTTTTATTACTGTATTTCCCTTGTCATATGCCTCTTTTTTATCACCAACCATGCTGGTCTGCCCAGGACTGTCCAGGTTTTGGTCCTATGACCTGAGAAACTCCTCAGTCCTGGACAACCAGAGTGATTTGCCACCAGATAAGCTCTTAAAAAAAAAAAATAACTGAATCTTTTTGGTCGCTGTGACCATTCTTCAATATTTATTTGTGAGTTGTCTATTTCGTGGTTAAAATCATGGGAGAGAAATTTTAGGTAGAAGCTGGAAGGACTGTTTTCACAGGTCACTTGATGACATTCTGGACATAAGCATTGAATACTACCTAGGAGCCTCAATCACTTAGACCTGAGTATAACAAGTGATTGAGGTTCCCTTGGTGGTTCAGTGTTAAAAGAATATGCCTGCCAATGCAGGAGACTTGGGTTCAATCCCAGGGTCAGAAAGATCCCACGGAGGAGGAAATGGCAACCCACTCCCATATTCTTGCCTGGAAAATCCCATGGATGGAGGAGCCTGGTGGGCTATAGTCCATGGGGTCGCTAAGAGTCGGGCATGACTGAGTGACTTCACTTTCATTTTTCACTTTCATGCATTGGAGAAGGAAATGGCAACCCACTCCAGTGTTCTTGCCTGGAGATTCCCAGGCACATAGGAGCCTGGTAGTCCTTGAAGCTGAAAAGAGCCAGATATGACTGAGCACACATGCGTAATAAGTGAGGCCAGAGGAAAAAATGTTCAATGTTGGGTAAATGAAAACAAATAAATTAACTACTACATTTGTCTAGAAAAAAGTCACTGTTTTTATCAGAGTATAGGACCCAAATATAAAATAACCACTTAAATTAACCTCTCTAAATTTAGAGGAAGTATGCATTAGTGTGAAGAAAGAGAATATTTGTTGAACTTAAGGACTGTTTATTAAAGTTGACTAACTGACATTTATGGGAAAATTTAAAGTGCTTGCTTTTGCTCTCTCCTAGTGTTATCAGATGAATAAAGTTTAAAGGAATGTGAAAGTGAGAGGAGATCCTTTTTGCTTTCCTTAATAAGCCCTCAGTGTCCTTAAGTCACTTGATGGCATTCTGGACATAAGCAATAAAGATTATTCTACGATCAGGAGACAAGACACTGCACAGAGATAGAAAAACCTGTTTTTCTTTTTTCCTTGTGTATTCAATATTCTTGCCATCTCCCCTATTTTTCTGGTGACTGACAGAATATTGATGTCAATTTGGAGAAATGGAAATGGTTCCTGTATCTGTTCTGTGTGTCTAAGTGAATTTCACTTCCATAATCTTCGTTTTCTCATCTTTAGAATGAAAAGGTTGGATTATAACTAATTATATTTCATCTAACTTTAATATCAAATTTATCTTCCATTTTTAACTCTGTATTTATATCACATGTTAAATGATAAACATGAAGTTAAAGGTATAATTTCCAAGGCCTATTCTCAACCCTCAATAAATCTAAAACAATTATTCTGAATGACTTTATTTTAAGAGCTCTGTATCATTTATATAATGTATAGCAAGATGAGTATAGTTAACAACGCAATATTGTATACTTGAAAGTTCTTATAGATCTTAAAAGTTCTCACCACAAGGAGTGAAAAGGGAACTCTGTGAGTGATGCATATGGTAACTAACCTTATGGCGGTAATCATGTCACACTGTGCATGTATATTAAATCATCACATTATGTTTCTTAAACTTAGATGGTGTTATATGTCAATTATATATCAATAAGCTGGAAAAATAATAAAAAACATTAAATTGAGTTTTTATTTGAGAAGAAATTAAGAAGAAAACAAATTGAATGATTTGTCTAAAGAGAAAAGCATTGGTTGCTGAGTTGTGTCCAGCTCTGTGATCTCGTGAACTGTAGCCAGCCAGGCTTCACTACCCATGAAGTACTCCAGGCAAGAATACAGGAGTGGGTTGCCATTTCCTTCTCTGGGAGGTCTTCCTGACCCAGGGATCAAACCTGGGTCTCCTGCATTGCAGGAGGGTTCTTCACCATCTGAGCCACCTTATACTTGAAAGTTCTTATAGATCTTAAAGTTCTCACCACAAGGAGTGAAAAGGGAACTCTGTGAGTGATGCATATGGTAACTAACCTTATGGCGGTAATCATGTCACACTGTGCATGTATATTAAATCATCACATTATGTTTCTTAAACTTAGATGGTGTTATATGTCAATTATATATCAATAAGCTGGAAAAATAATAAAAAACATTAAATTGAGTTTTTATTTGAGAAGAAATTAAGAAGAAAACAAATTGAATGATTTGTCTAAAGAGAAAAGCATTGGTTGCTGAGTTGTGTCCAGCTCTGTGATCTCGTGAACTGTAGCCAGCCAGGCTTCACTACCCATGAAGTACTCCAGGCAAGAATACAGGAGTGGGTTGCCATTTCCTTCTCTGGGAGGTCTTCCTGACCCAGGGATCAAACCTGGGTCTCCTGCATTGCAGGAGGGTTCTTCACCATCTGAGCCACCAGGGAAGCCATAGAGATAAGCAGTGCACTTAAGGAAATATTGTCATTTAATATTTACAAAAAGAGCTCCCAAACAGCATTTTTTAAACAAGGACAGACTTGGGATTATGGAGGAGATCTTACTTTAGGCCACTTATTAGATAATACTCTAGAGCTGAGGTGAATGAAAAGAACAACAGTCTGCACATTTTACTTAAAAGATCGAATCACTACCAAAATGCTAGGTAATTACTAACATGTACAGTATAATAGAACTCAATAAGGTGGAAATGAAGATAATGAAACTATATGTCTTTTATTTACTTTGTATCTTTTTGTTGCTAATGGGATACTTTCTGTTCTTTCTCAATAAAAATTCAATACCCAGTTTAAAAACCTAACTCAGTAAGAATAGGACTAAAATAATCACGAGTAAAATCAAATAGTTTTGTCTCAGTAGGTGTGCCTCAAATGGTGAAAATCTTAGCCCTTATTCCATCTTTTAGTGAAATCTAACCCCAGTTGATGGAAAAGGCAGTGGCAAACCACTCCAGTACTCCTGCCTGGAAACTCCCATGGATGGAGGAGCCTGGTGGGCTGCAGTCCATGGGGTTGCTAAAAGTTGGACACAACTGAGTTACTTCACTTTCACTTTCATGCATTGGAGAAGGAAATGGCAACCCACTCCAGTGTTCTTGCCTGGAGAATCCCAGGGATGGGGGAGATTGGTCGGCTGCCGTCTCTGGGGTTGCACAAGGTTGGACACGACTGAAGTGACTTAGCAGCAGCAGCAGCAGCAACACCAGTTGATGGCTTTCCATTCTTTTACAGGGCTGGAGCGAATTGCACGGGATTCATCTTATGAACAGGAGGGAAAGGTCCAATTTGTAATTGATGCTGTGTATTCCATGGCTTATGCCCTGCACAATATGCACAAAGATGTCTGCCCTGGATACACTGGCATTTGCCCACGAATGAGTACCATTGATGGGAAAGAACTACTTGGTTATATTCGGGCTGTAAATTTTAATGGTAAGTTGCAACTCTTTTGGTATCAAACACTTGAGAAGTGACAGGGTGTGGCTATCCTCCCTATATATAGAATATTTTCCCGCAGAGTGTGAAGCATAGGGTGAGAAGCAGTTCCCCTTTTAATCAGAAGTGTGAGCTTTTCCACCTGCTTTTAAATCTCAAACACATTTTTGTGTGTGTGCTACCATTTAGCTGTTCCTGAAAGAAGCAGAAGTTAAAAATAAGCTGCTATCAATCAAAAATCACTCTTTCAGAAACAACTTAGGAGGCTCATTTGGAACCACTGACAACAGATTAGATTTCTTTGAAAATGTTTTGTTCATGCCATTATTAGAGAAGGCATTGTTCACATGTTGTTTT
This sequence comes from Madoqua kirkii, assembly GCA_006408675.1. NCBI lineage: Eukaryota > Metazoa > Chordata > Mammalia > Artiodactyla > Bovidae > Madoqua > Madoqua kirkii. The sequence continues at coordinate 44,130 of SJYC01109029.1, forward strand.
AAAACCGATTTTTAGCGTTTTAAACAGTAAGATGACTTGAGGAAGAGGGAGTGATTCAGCGCTGCTGTATATTTACATTCTAAAAGCTCTGTGTTAAGTTTCCACAGCTTCTTTTTCTTTGTATTTCTTTCAACAACTGGGTCAATTTGAAGCAATGAGCTGTATCGTGTAAGGTAGGACTACATACTATGAAGTAGAGATGAGATTTGCCTGCTGCTGCAGCAGAAATGCTGTTTCTCCAAGTGACACAAGAAATTAGTACAGAATATGCTGGATTCAAAGTACTTGGCTGAGAATAGCCAACTGCCTGTCTCGAGTGATGAAACTGTTGATTTCTGCTCTTCTTTCATGAAAGTTGTAATGGTTGCTGCTCCTGACTTTGACCATTATTTTCAAATGAAATGATAGAATGCTCTGAGCTGTCTAATTCTTTCTGTTTGGCTGTAATCCACACAATGGACATGCCTCCGAGCGACGCACAGTGCTTCACTGTCCATCATAATACACTCCAGTGACCTCAGCTGCCAGCCTTTCTCAAAAAAGCACAAGGTCATCTTCAATTTAGAATTCAAGTGGAAACTTCTTTTGCTCTGTTCAGGCAATGGGAGACACAATTTGGTTTACATTCAATCCAAAGGACCCTCTTTTTTCAACAGAATTTTGGTGAAACATTACATAACACTGTTCCTTTTGTTGAGAATATAAATAGTAAGGGGAATTTGAAAATAATTTTCTTCCAGTGATTAAATGGAGCGCAAGAGGAGTGTTACAATGCAAGGTTATTTACCCTAATGTGAGATTGGGGAACACTTTGTTTATCTAAATTGTTAAACAGTGGAAAGAGGAATGCAAATGAATATATTTTTTCATAAACTGAAGCTCATTTCCAGAAGAGAGGCAGATCTTTTAAAGAAACATTGGATTAAAGCACTTTAAAGGTGAATTACGAATTTCTCTCTTAACCATAGATAAAAACCTAACCCATCCTTGATGACTTTAATTATCATACCATACTGTAATATAATGATGCCATTAAAGACTACTAAAAAAGTCATAATGTCTAATGATTATTAACACAATTTGCCTCTAGACACCAATGATTTTTGAGTTCTGTCTACTTTTTACAGTTTTTTTTTCCCCTTTACGTTTTCAGGGTGCTGTTGCTGTGATTGTTTTGGGGGCTCATCCCTTCCATAATTTGCTTCTTTCAATGTACTATGAACACAAAGGACTTCCCTGGTAGCTCAGATGGTAAAGCGTCTGCCTCCAGTGTGGGAGACCTGTGTTCGATCCCTGGGTTGGGAAGATCCCCTGGAGAAGGAAATAGCAACCCACTCCAGTACTATTGCCTGGAAAATCCCATGGATGGAGGAGCCTGGTAGGCTATAGTCCATAGGGTTGCAAAGAGTGGGACATGACTGAGTGACTTCACGCTCTCACTCATGAACACAAAAACATACATAAAATTTCATCAATGTATTTATTGAGTCCATAGAATGTGTTAAACATTATGATAGGTGCTAAAGATACATTACTGGTAAAAACAGTTCAAACAGACCTAAGTTTCTTAGGGAATTTAGATATCAATCAAAAAAGCACACAAAGGTATAATTATGTAATCTGCAATGAATATTAAAAGAGAAGGTATGTTGGACTTAAAGTTTATAATAGGGGAATATGTCCCTATTCTAGGGAGCTAGAGACAGCTGGAATTGAGATGAAAGTGAGAGATAAGGGTAAAACAGTAGACAGGACCAGAAAGATCATGAGGTCTTATAGGTCATTCCTACACTTTGTTCTTAAAGCAATAGGATCCCACTGAAGCATAATAGAACTTTGTCTGATACAAGAGTAAATGTACTCCAGATGAGGATCATGTAAAATACAAGAATTTCAGCGTATGAACTTAAAAGAGAATCTCTTTGAGCTCCTCGGAGATTTATTTTGCTAATGGCTTAAAATGTGGCTATGTTCCAATAGCTGGTAACAATAGTACTGTAATAATAATAATAGGGTAAGAGACCTGAGTATACCCAGATTATCATGGGATATCTAATTTGATTTTCAGTAATTTTCAGGATGTTTATCAATTTTTTATTTCATTGTTGGCTTACTGTTAGCATTCATTCATTATTAATACCTTGCCAGTTTCTGATAAAAAGACACGTAGGGCTGTTCAAGTAGAAGTACATCATCAGGACAATTGAAAAGAGAAGAAACAAATTTAGTAAAGAACTGTGTCTGGTACAATAGTAAGAAGGAAGGACTAGGTTAAGTACTGAACTTCTTAAGCAGTCAGAATGTAAAGGGACATTTGATGGAATACATAAGCTTCATTACATGATAGAAGCAAGTTTATCTATTTTTTAGGAGAATTCATTCTCTTAGAAATTATTTCTAAAAGAAAAGTATCATATAAGACTTTGACAGCCTAATAAGCAGTGCTATTTAACAAAATTTTACTTGGGAAGCTAGAGGGAAACAAAGGCTTGCCTTTTAGGATTACTTTTATTGCTACCAGTTGAACAAAATGCTATTTCTATAAATTTTTTAAATGTAAAAATTTATCAAAAGAAAGACATAAAATAAAGAGTTCAGATTTTTCAGGTACTTAAGCAACAATGTCAATTTCTTCCTCTGGTCTGGTCTATAGGCAGTAAAATATTAATACTGTACATCTTGTATAGAATCAAAGATTTTTCTGTTGCCATGAGAACCTTATTCATCACAAAGAAAAAGTGTTGGATAGAATTCCAGAAATGACTCCTTACTTCTCTATAGCTGAGCAGGACAGAGTCGGCATACTAATCAGGGCTGTTTGACTGTAGGTAACAGAAACCAACTTAAGCTTGGTTAAGCTAAAAGGAGGATTTATGAGACTGTGTCAAGAATCCCCCCTGGCAGAGTATAGAAGGGCCTAAGAAAATAACTGATTATAAGTACTAAAACCTTTCAGAAATCCAAACATCTTTTTGTCTGCTTTGTTTTGTTCTTCCTATATGGGTTTTCTCTACTTTTAGGTTCTTAGGTAGGTAGCACAATTTTTAGAATTTGGTTGCTGTTTGGAACACGTGCTAAGATGAACATATATGTGTTTTAAGTCTCAATTCTAATTTCTTGGAAGCTTGAATCTCATTAGCTAAACTTAAGTTTGATGTCATACCTGTTCCAAATTGTTGATGAGAAGGAGCAGATGGTACAAACTTAGCTGTTGTGAGGCACTCCTAGTGGGTGAAAGGGACATTTAGGAAGTTTCTATCAGTGACTTAGGGGGAAAGTTTAAATAAAGTGAGCAGAGAGATGAAAACCTAAGGAAGGGGTGATGCTGTGGTCTTAGAATCTCTTTGCTTCTCTAGGTGGGTGAGTTTCTGTTAAGGTAGAGGAGACACAGTTAAAAATCACATACAACTGATGGGAATCTGAGAGAGGAATCAATTTTGGGATTATTTAATGAATGCAAGCCTTCGTGTTGTGATTGAATTCTCTGAATAAAGTACCTTCCTTAAAATCACAGTGAGGTAGTGGTATAACCATGTCAATGCTCATTATTCTAAGAAACATATGTAAACATTTGCCTGATTACAGAGACTGGTGTAGAGATGGAGTTTATCAGAAGTTTCTTTTCTTAAGAAACTTTATTATTTTATGGACGTACTGAAAGTTTTCCAAATATGCAGTTCTGAGAGTCTCTGAACATTACGGACTGGATTTAAAGCAAGTTGCCTTGTGTATGATACCTTTAAGTTATCTAAAAGAAATAAATACTGCTTAATGCTAGAAAATGTATTATAAGCACGCTAATAGGTCAAATAAGACAATGAACAATATCTCATAAGATCTATAAAAAGCCATTTGCTTAAAATATAAACATTTCTGTTATAAGTGCAAAACCAAACTAGAAATGGAATAAATGTTTAACAGTATAAGCACATCTTTCTTGGCTATAAATAGTTATATATTTATTTATAGTTATTCTTGTTGCAGAGACAAATTAGGTCTATTAGCACTGTTATTAATAGTCTATCAATTTTAGCCAGATGTGTATAAGAGACAGGTCTTATAGGTCATTCCTACACTTTGTTCTTAAACTTGAAAGCAATAGGATCCCACTGAAGCATAATAGAACTTTGTCTGATACAAGAGTAAATGTACTCCAGATGAGGATCATGTAAAATACAAGAATTTCAGCGTATGAACTTAAAAGAGAATCTCTTTGAGCTCCTCGGAGATTTATTTTGCTAATGGCTTAAAATGTGGCTATGTTCCAATAGCTGGTAACAATAGTACTGTAATAATAATAATAGGGTAAGAGACCTGAGTATACCCAGATTATCATGGGATATCTAATTTGATTTTCAGTAATTTTCAGGATGTTTATCAATTTTTTATTTCAT
>SJYC01109033.1:0-15979 GCA_006408675.1 Madoqua kirkii
CATTTTTATGGTCACTGATTTAAAGTCTTGCTCTAGTAAATCCAATATCTGGGCTTCCTCAAAGATAATTTCTACTGACTGCCTTTTCTCCTTATGAATAGAACACACTTTCCAGTTTCTCTTCATGTCTCATTATTTTTTTTTTAAACTGGACATTTAAAATAATATAAAACATCAATTCTTGAAATCATATCACTCCCCCAACTATGGTTTGTTGTTTCAGTTTGTTGTTGCTGTAATTATTCTTCCTATTTGTTTAGTGACTTTTCTAACCATAGAGTCTGCATTCTTTGTCATGTGTGGTTAGCTTAGTGGCCAGCTAATGGCTGAAAGCTTCTTTTAAAGTAATAGTAATAATGCCCTCAGCCAATAAGTTCCAGGCTTTGCTGAGGGGATTTCTGTGTATAGAGGGCACACCTTCAATTTGCCAGCTGTTTACAATTCTTAATTTTCATTCCCTGCTTTTGCAGAGGCTCAGTGTCACCAATAGGTGAGAGACTCGGGCTTTCTCAGGTCTTTGCTGAGAAAATGCATACCTCTGTACATGTGCATGCCTTTTATATTTCCAGGAATATGTGAGCTTTTGAAAGTCCCAATAGAAATCTCATTCCACAACACTGAAAAAGACCTGAAATTGTTCATTCTATGGGGCTGGAAGTTTATACAATTACAAGAGAAATAACCCACCTTCTTGGATTTTTGTTCTAAGTGCAACTTTTCATACCTTCATCACTACTTATTTAGTTCTCTCCTACCTACTTTTATATCATCATCTATAGACCCACAGATTCATTGCTGATAGTCAACATGAATATGATAACCAGAAACCTGTATTGACATTTCAGTCCTGATGACTGGATTTACCTTGCCAAGGCACAAAGTAGATAATGCAGTAAATTAACCAACCACTAGGATGGAAACAAAACTAGGGAGTCTTAAGTGAAAAGAGAGCAACCACAAAGATAAATTATATGGAGGGTTATAACTAGAGGTGAAGGGTATAAACTTAGGTTTCAAAAGTCATGGGATAAAATCTGACTGTACCACTCGCCCCTGGGTCAGGAAGATCCTTGGAGAAGGAAATGGCAACCCACTCCAGTACTCTTGCCTGGAAAATCCCATGGACAGAGGAGCCTGGTAGGCTATAGTCCTTAGGGTAGCAAAGAATTGGACACAACTGAGCGACTTGTCAACATGTACTACTCACCAGCTCCGTGACTTGAGAAGACACTCTTCTACTCAAAACCTCTGCTCTTTGTAAGTGGAAGTAATGTCACTTCATCAAGATATTTTGTAGATTAAATGAGCTAATTATATATAACACTTATATATAATTAGTGTTACTCAGCAAATGATATTATTAAATATCCTCATTGAATATCCCCCCAAAATATTAGGTAGTAACTAGAATAATCCAAGTCCTAAACAGATTAACTACAGCTACATAAATGTTTCAGCTTTGAAAAACAAGGTATGTTTCAAAAATGAGACTGTCACCTATAGGTAATCTTGCATCTCCCACCAGAGACATTTCCCAAGGTGACCGATATCCATAAATCTCTCCCAGGTGTTCCACATGCTATCCTCCTATATAAATCATGGACTTCTGGGGAGCATGTCATTCACATGCATTCTTACTGTCAACAGTCACTGGGCACATATCAGGCATTGATTTAGCACTGGTGAAGGGTGATGAATGAGCAGATAGGGTCCCTACCATCATAAGATGAAATTCCAACAGGGGATGAAGGCAGGTTCTGGTGATTCCATTACAGCATTAAAGACTAAAAAACCTAATATGACATTTCTTTGATGTTCTCACAGCTCAAATTCTGCAGCGATTCAGATTTCACCCAGATTTTATCTCCCATTCAGTGGGATTTGAAAATCAGAGTGAAGATCATGTGGTATATGCTATATTTCTGCTGTTCCTGCCAGAGATTTGGGGTATTCTGAAATCTGTTTAGGAAAGATCTCAGTTCCTGTCCTTAGGTTTATGTGTTTTCAATAAACAGAATCGCTTACTTTGGTGGAAGAGATGACTGCAGAGGCAATGTGATCCTGAAGCTGGCAATGGTGGCATCAGCTTCCTGAATCCTAGCTTTGTCTAGTGAAGAGATGTAATTGTAAATTTTGTTCTGTTGTTCTGAGCATTATCTCAGAAGCTCTGTCGGCTCCCCAGCACCTGCAAGATTTCACATGCCATCTAAAACAAATATGAAATCTCTTTCTGCTTGAACCAGCTGAAATGGGTCATTACTAAATCCAGACCAATGGAGGGAAACAAATAATAAGAACATAAACATCACAAGCATTGATTGTAATATACAAAATAAAGACAGAGTGATGTAAAGTGAGGAAAGATTTTTCAGACAGAGTGGTCAAAAGGTCTTCTTGATTAAATGAACTAAAGCAGAGCCCTCATACAAAGAAAAAGCTAAAGCAAGATTTGTACAGTTCCAGGACCAGCAAATAGTCATAACAGAGGCCCAAATGTGGAAAAGAGCTTATTGCATCCAGTCTTCAGAAAGAAGAGTAGTGTGATTATAGATTTGGGGCAAATGTCACAAGAAGAAACTAGAAAATTTAGCAGGGATTACAGCTTCTCAAAGTGTGGTCCCAGGACTGGTACTGGTCTGCAAACTGTTTGCTTAGGATACATGATAGGGAATTCCCTAATGGTCCAGTGGTTAGGATGCCAAGCTTTTGCTGCTGAGGACCCAGGTTTCATTCCTGATTGGGAAATTAAGATACCACAAGACACTCGGCCAAATAAATAAATTAATTAAAATAAAGCATCCATGATAAGTACAAAATTTAAGAGTAAATGTTTAGAAATATCATAGCAATTTTGATTGCCACAACATTGAAGCAACATTTTGACACATTTAATAAAATTATTTCCAGTCCAAAACAGACTGAAAATTAAAAACAAAACTGATCCATGAGATAGTTTAAGAAGCATTGTCCTTCAGGTCCAATCTCTCAAACTTTTTCTGTAAAGAGCCAGGCGCTAACTGTTTTAGGCTTTGTGGGGTCATAGGCTCTTACCACCCCACTCCAGTACTCTTGCCTGGAAAATCCCATGGATGAGGGAACCTGGTGGGTTGCAGTCCATGGGATGGCTAAGAGTCGGCAAAACTGAGAAACTTCACTTTCACTTTTCACTTTCATGCATTCTAGAAGGAAATGGCAACCCATTCCAGTGTTCTTGCCTGGAGAATCCCAGGGATGGGGGAGCCTGGTGGGCTGCCGTCTGTGGGGTTCACACAAAGTTGGACATGACTGAAGTGACTTAGCAGCAGCAGCAGGCTCTCTGTTGCAACTATTCAGTTCTGTTGCTGCTGCTGCTGCTAAGTCGCTTCAGTCGTGTCCCACTCTGTATGACCCGAGACGACAGCCAACCAGGCTCCCTCATCCCTGGGGTTCTCCAGGCAAGAACACTGGAGTGGGTTGCCATTTCCTTCTCCAGTGCATGAAAGTGAAAAGTGAGAGTGAAGTCACTCAGTCGTGTCAGACTCTTTGCGACCCCATGGACTGCAGCCTACCAGGCCACTTCGCCCATGGGATTTTCCAGCGAGAGTACTGGTGTGATAGCACAAAAGCAGTTGTGGACCATATATCAGCAAAGGGGTTTGGCTGGGTCTAATAAAAATTTATCTATTAAAAAAAAAATGTCATGGTGATCAGATTTAGTCTGTGATGCCTAGTTTGTCAACCCTATTCTAGGCCACAGGAAGAAGACTGGGCTTGTCTAAAATCAACAAAAACCATTTAATGAAGGATTCCCTCACCCTTGTCCCCTTCTCATCACTGTCTAGATGTGTGTGTGTAAAGTCTTTAATCACTGACTCTAAATCAGAAAGGACTTTGAAGATCCTCTCACTTCAATTCAGTGTTCTTCTCATAACAACCATGACAGATGGAGCCTCTGCTTACAGAACTGGTGTCTACAGGCAGAATCCATTTGACTCTTATCTGCATCCCCCAAGAAATGATGATGACACCAATGACCTTGCATTAGCCTCACGAGCAACTGACAGACCCACGAGGCCACAGCTTTCCATTCTCCAAGCCCTCACAGTAAGTTTCCATTTCATCTGAGTTCTGAAATCAGCTCCAGGGCCCAATATTTTGAGATATACCACGCCATTTTTCTTTTGAACATAGTTATACTTCTGTCCACAGGTACTCTTGTGAGCGCTGTCCATCACCAGCTCATTTGTTGTGTCTGAAATGGTTGTATAGGACAAGCAGCCACCACATATGTAGCCATGTTTACCCCTGGACTCCAACACTGTCACGAGCAGAAAGGCCTTCAGCATTTGCATGCCTCCATTCACACAGCACCCACTTCATAAACCCAACCCAATACCCATACAGTAGGTCACCTTATATTCTCCACACACAGAACATAGACCACTGTGTGTGTGAGAACATGCACTCCAACAGCAGGTCTCTCACATGGAGGGCAGAGCTGAAGCAGCCCTTTCTAAATCTTTTTTATTTAAGATTTCTTTCATTGACCCTTAACAAATTTAATAGCTAAAACGTTGCTCTTGCAAGTTCCCTTAAAATATTCCTTCTGAGCCTACCACCGTTTATCTTGGCAGCAGGTAGATTGAAGAGTTTTGGAAAGTCTCAGCTTGGCATAGCCTCAGAGCTACTGGCACATTAAAGATTAATAAAGAACATTGAACTGAGTTCAGGACACTGCAACATGATCCTTCATCATGAAATGTGCAAGATTCTTTGTGCAGTGAACAAAACCAAAGCCAAAAAGGGCCAACTGTGACAAGCTAGGATCGGAAACAATCAGGAACTTTGTGTGTCTTTCATTGGTCAATTGATGGATAGCAGTCAATACCCCTGCTCAGCCCTACTCTTCCTAAACATTCTCAGGAATTTCAGGTGGACCTGGGAGTCCAATCCCCAGAGGAGGGAATTTACTGAGCTTGCAGAACCATAGAGATAGTGCAACCACAGCTGCCCTCTTCCAGTATAAGAGTGATTCAGAACAAATTCCCAAGTTAGCAGCTTCTCCAAGAAAAGTTGAGATAAAGCAAGGCATTTCTAAACATTTGGGATTTGCTTGAGTAAGACAGAACACTTGTGTCAGATTGAATATTAACCCAGGGGGAAAAATACACTTTCTGCATGCATAGGCAAAGGGCTGGTAGCAGAATGCACAAGACATTGATGATGAAAATAAAAATGAAACAAGCACATACAGCATACTATTGGTTCAAAGGAGGAATCTGTTTGTAATCAACCTCAGGACACTTGGACACAGGCAGCAAATACTGGGATAGATCAACAGAAAATGAATTCTGGAAAAACACTGGCGGACTCCACATGTGTGCTGGGTGATGCCCTGTGTCTGTTTACATGTTGCAATCCCCTCAAGCCCTCCAGAAAAATCACAGGCAAACTCTATGCTCTGCAATTCAGAAGTCTGAAGCAGAGCACTTACTTAGCATGTTGGAAGCTCCTGCCTCCACACCAACAGAAACATTCAAGAAAAAAGAGAGAGAAAAGAAAATTCTGACCTTACCGATAAGGCATAGCAGGGACGGTGAATATGTTCACTTTAGCCCACTTAGTGCTTTCTCTTGCATTCGGTCAGTGTTCTAAGGCTATTGAGGAGAGTTCCTGGGGTTTTCGGATCTTCCTTCAAGAGTTTTAATCACTGGCTTCCCCAGACCGGGTTTAACAAACACTGCTGTGTTCTGTCAATATTTGTATGCAGCACCGCATTGGGCAACCAGCCAACACACAGTTTCAAGAGGCAAGGGGAGAAAACTGACACCCTAACAAACATGCTTCCCTCTTTTGCGTCTTTTAAGATGGTGCTCAAAGTGTCATCTTTGACGATGACAGCAACTAAAAATATCCTCTTTGGGGGACTTTCTCCATTGCCCCCCAACCCCTGGCTAGGCTGCCCGAACTGGGTTCCGCAAAGTTTGTTTTCTCTCTCTCTGCCCTGAAGTTCTCCACACAATCACCCGGCTTCCCTCTCTACCAGCTGCACTTTAAATGTATTTTAATTGGCTGGAATGTCGAAAGAATCTATTTGGCAGTCGTTTACATGTGAAGCACGCCCAGGGCAGCTGAAAGAGGCCCCAGAAGCAGCCGATTACTTCATCAAAAGCTGCAGTTTGAATACCATTGACTCCTACATAACTACAGTGAACTCAGTTCGACAGGCAAGTAGGAGTAATTAATAATTTGCTGAGAAAAATTCTTCATTCATCTAAAAGCCAAAAATGCAAAGGAAAAAAATAAATCCCTGCAGACACAAGCATTCTTATGAAAGACTTGATTGATAGTCCCCTGTTCTACTCTCCACAAACATTGACTTTGTATAGCATTACAGGAGGGGGCATGGTGCATAATTTGGTTTGCCTGAGAAGTTAATTTAAGTAATTTTCCTTTTGAATGATCCCCTGAGATACATCGTTCTGTTACCTCTTTACACATTAGCCATATGCTGCAGTAAATATTGCCAATACTTGTGGCATTTCTTCATTTCTCTTATTTTTTCTTGGTTAGTTGCAATAACTAGTTTATGACCTCCATGAAAGCAGGTCACAAATAAATTCACTCTGTGTCAAAGTGGATAATCATCACCACCCAGAATCTATCACTGAAGAAAAGGTTAAGGCACTCTGGAAAAAAAAAAGTCAGTTTCAACAGATTCTAACATCTGTTAGAATAGGTGGAATATACAGATATATAAACATAAGTTCCTCAAAAACAACAAATAAATGGAATCATTTTCAAGTAGTTCTTTACCAATATTTTGCTCAAAGACTTTTCAATACCCTATGTAAACTATGTTGGCAGATTTAGAATCTCTGAGGAGTATGTTTTAAAGAAGCATCCCAAGTAATCCTGATTTTCACCCTTCATTAAGAACCCCTGGTTTAGAGGCAGCATATATCGGAACATCTTGGCAACTTGAGGATGCCTCTCAATGGAAAATGTGAACCAGAAAACATTGTCAAATTTGTTCTGATACCTTTTCCTCGCTTCAGCAAAATTGTCTGTGGTTCCTAACAAGACAGTACAAGACAGAGAATAGTAAACACAAGCTCGCTTGAGCGGATTTGTCCAACAGCTCAGAGGTGAAAACCAGCACCCTACTTGAGCAGGCTCCTTTCCAGGAACAGAAGACTAGGATACAGGATGAGTGTCAGCTCCACAGACATCCAGCCTATACAGTCAACACAGAACCTCATGCTCAGAAGAGATCTGTACTTGGACTAATCCTGTGCAAGCACCATCTTTAAGTTCTTCACTTTTGAACTGGTGGTGGTGGTTTAGTCTCTAAGTCACTTCTAACACTTGTGATCCCATGAACTGTTGCTTGCAAGGCTCCTCTGTCCATGAGATTTCCCAGGCAAAAATACAAAGTGAGTTGTCACTTCCTTCTCCAGGATATCTTCCCAAGCCCGGGATCAAACTCTGGTCTCCGGCATTGCAGGCAGTCTCCTGGAGATTCTTTAATGACTGAGCTATCTAGGAGCCCTGTATTTTCATCTTGCATTGGGCTCAGGAAATTATGTAGCTGGTCCTGAGAAAGACAGCATAAATCTGATTAAGGTGAAGGTGAAGGTAAAGTCGCTCAGTCGTGTCCGACTCTTTGTGACCCCGTGGACTGTAACCTACTAGGCTTCTCTGTCCATGGGATTCTCCAGGCAAGAACACTGGAGTGGATTGCCATTTCCTTCTCCAGGGGATCTTCCCAACCCAGGGATTGAACCCGGGTCTCCCGCCTTGGAGGCAGACCTCTGAGCCACACAGTCAGAGCTGAAAAGTGCTGGAAATATCATACTGAGGGTGTAGATATCACCCTACTTTTGTCTTGCTCAATGTTCTAACACGTTTTGAAACAAATGCAAGAATTAAGGAGGGTGACCTAGGAAAAAGAACCTCTCCAATAAACACAAGGGCAGTAAGAGTGATTTGGGTGGGGGTGGGGGGTGTTCTGGAGAAGGAAATGGCAACCCACTCCAGTGTTCTTGCCTGGAGAATCCCAGGGACAGAGGAGCCTGGTGGGCTGCCATCTGTGGGGTCGCACAGAGTCAGACACTACTGAAGCAACTTAGCAGCAGCAGCAGCAGGGGGTGTTCTAACTGGTTCACCCTGAACTAATGGTTCACTGTTTGTAACACTTCATCTTATTGGTTCAGAAAGATTTTGCTTCCAGTGTAGTCAAACCCCTCTCCCCCACTGTCATTCTGTGGGCAGAATACTCCATGTGTAGCTGTCATCTGTTTTTAAATCCTCCTGAGCCTTGATTTGTGGTTTGACAAAGTCAAATTCAGTGCCAAAGCCTCAAAAGCACTGCCGACCCACTGCCATGGGGCCAAATAGCTCACAAGTTACTAGAGATGTGAAATGAGTAACCATGGGTCACCTTCTGCTCTCAGAAGTGTTCTCCAAGACCAACCCTTACACCTGGATTTTGACCTGCTCTAGCCTTAGTAAAAACCATACTAAAAATAATTTTTCTTCTAGAAAAGACGTTGGTCTCAGATGTCAAATACTTAATAGTGCTGGTATCTTATATCTGTTAGCTGTACTGCTAATGTGCTCTGACAGTGGTACTTAACAAATAAAACAGATTAGTGTTGGGGAAATAGAATAGAATTTGGACAGCAACTTGTCCAACCTATTATTTTTTTAAAGAGGATTTACTGAGGCAAGAAACAATTAATGACTTCACAGAAAGTTCACAAAATAATGTGTCTAAGTCACATACTTTCTTTTCCTATGCCTGTTCCTACATCAGACTGCCCAAATGGTTCCCCATTCTGACTTGCCTACTGACTCCTAGATATCTTCCTAGATCTAGCCTGCTTTTGTGCCTCCAAATTTATTTCAAGTGCTCAAATTCTGACTCCTTGCCTTCCTCTTATGAATCACTTTCATGCAATGACCATGTTGCATCTCTAAGGAAATCCGATCTCACACAAGACATATGGCATAGTCATCACAGAACAAGGCCACCTAGGAATTTTTAGATCTCATGACATAAATTCCTCTCTGCCATTATAGAGCTTATTATGTATTCTGCTAATCTTACTCCTAGAGGCAAGTTTGAGAAGCTCAGTATCCAAGCAGTAGCAAAACAATTCTTTTAAGTCACTTCCAGATCTCATCAGCAAATGCTGATCTTCTTTATCCATACTCAGAGGTATAGCTTCAGGGTCAGAGATTCCGTAAACTAGTAGTTTTCCAAGCTTTTTGGCACTAGGAACCGGTTTGGTGGAAAGAAATTTTTCCATGTACCTGGGTTGGAGGGTGGGGGGAGTGGTTTCCAGATGATTCAAGTGCATTACATTTATTGTGCACTTTATTTCATTATTATTACATCAGTTCCACCTTAGATCACCAGGCATTAGATCCCAGAGGTTGGGGACCCTTGCATTAGACTGTAGTTGATCTTTATGGAACCGCATAGAGGCATATATTGGGACATGGACACAAAGCTAGAAACTATGTTTCGGGAATGTCAAACAATTAATTATTAGAATGATCTGGTAGATTGTGGTGTGTGTGTGAAAGCTGCTCAGCTGTGTCTGACTCTTTGCGACCCCATGGACTGTATAGTCCATGGAATTATCCAGGCCAGAATACTGGAGTGGGTGGCCGCTCCCTTCTCCAGGGGATCTTCCCAATAAGGGTTGAACCCAGGTCTCCCACACTGCAGGCAGATTCTTTATCAGCTAAGCCAGGTAGACTGTGGAGGTTAAGAAAAGTCAAGGGTCAGAAGCAGGAAGGCAAAGTGAAAGGTTCTGTGCGGGAACAGGAAGGTCTTGGTGCTACTGAGAAGCAAACTGAAGTATGATACTGACCATGTAGGTACTGACCCTGACAGGACCTCAATTTCTTCATGTGTCCATGGGTAGCATGACACAGCTAACTACACTCACCACTCAAATCAATGTTAGAATGCATGTGCTTTTCCCATTCCTCAATTATATAGGCAAGACTGTGGAGGTTATAGAAAAGTCAAGGGTCAGAAGCAGGAAGGCAAAGTGAAAGGTTCTGTGCGGGAACAGGAAGGTCTTGGTGCTACTGAGAAGCAAACTGAAGTATGATACTGACCATGTAGGTACTGACCCTGACAGGACCTCAATTTCTTCATGTGTCCATGGGTAGCATGACACAGCTAACTACACTCACCACTCAAATCAATGTTAGAATGCATGTGCTTTTCCCATTCCTCAATTATATAGGCACTGGAGCCACTGAAACTTAGAAAGTACTCAGGGCCCACATGGAAAATCTAGGTCAGATGTGGCAGTGGGTCATAATCCAAAAACACAGATGGAGCAACTAGGTCTCTATTCCTGCAAACCAGAAAACTCACACAGGTAGATGGCCAAATTGTTGAGAAAACCATCAAAGCTCAGTTTTCTTGGTTCATAAGGAAATAAAGGGGCAAACCAAGGCAAACAGTAAATGGATTAAGATATTGATGTTGAAAAGATGCTCAAAGGGGCTTCCACATGCAAAGCAGGGCTTAGTCTGAAACATGGCCAGCCTATGACTGAGAGATGTTAGTCACCAGGGAGTAAAACTCCAAGAGGAAAGAGAAAAACATTCAGTTTGTTAAATTCAAACATGTCATCACTGATTGAGCCCAGGCTGAGTGCAGAGTTCTCTTCAGGATCATAGGGCTGGGGAAAACAGCCCTGGTGTACGGCGGGGCTTTTTGTTGCTGTTGTTCAGTCACTAAATCATGTCTGGCTCTTTTCAACCCCATGGACTGCAGCTCGCCAGGCTCCTCTGTCCTCCACTATCTACTGGAGTTTGTACAAATTTATGTCCATTGAGTCAGTGATGCTATCTAACCATCTAATCTTCTGCTACCCCTTCTCCTATTGCCTTCAGTCATTCCCAGGGTCAGGGTCTTTTCCAATGAGTTGCCTCTTCACATCAGGTGGCCAAAGTGTTGGAACTTCAGCTTCAGCAACAGTTCTTTCCAAGAATATTCAGAATGGATTTCCTTTAGGACTGACTGGTTTGATCTCCTTGCAGTACAAGGGTCTCTCAAGAGCCCTTTCCAGCATCACAAGTTTTAAAGCATCAATTCTTTGGCACTCAGCCTTCTTTATGATCCAATTCACACATCCATACATGACTACTAGAAAAATCATGGACTTCCCAGATGGCTCAGCAGTAAAGAATCTGCTTGCCAATGCAGGAGATGCAAGAGACATGGGTTTGATCTCTGGGTTGGGAAGATCTCCTGTAGGAGGAAATGGGAATCTATTCCAGTGTTCTTGCTGGGAAAATCCCATGGAGAGAGAAGCTTGGCAGGCTACAGTCCATGGCATTGCAAAGAATCGGATGCAAATGAACAACTGGACACGCATGCACTGGAAAAGCCATAGCTTGGGCTATATAGACCTTTGTCAGCAAAGTGATGTCTCTGCTTTTCAATACATTATTTAAGTTTATCATAGCTTTCCTTCTATGGAGTAAGGGTCTTTCAATTTCATGGCCGCAGTCACCATCCAAAGTGATTTTGGACCATCAACATCCATAGCCCAAGAAAATAAAATTTGTCATGGCCTCCACTTTTTTCCCCTTCTATTTGTCATAAAGTAATGGGACCAGATGCCATGATCTTAGTTTTTTGACTGTTGAGTTTCAAGCCAGCTTTTTCACTTTTTTCAAATTTCAACCTCATCAATGGGCTCTTTAGTTCCTCTTCACTTCCTGCCATTAGAGTGGTATCATGTGCATATCTGAGGTTGCTGATGTTCGTCCCAGCAATCCTGATTCCTGCTTGTGATACATCCAGCCTGGTATTTCGAGTGATGTTGCTAGGATTGCCATAATGACAAACCACAAACTGGGAAGCTTAAACAACAGTAGTTTATTTTCATACATTTCTGGAGGCTGGAAATCCAAGATTCAGGTGTTGGTAGGGCTGGTTTCTTCAGAGAGCCCCTCTCTTTGGCTTGCAGATGGCTGGCTTCTCCCTATGCCTGCATATGGTCTTTCCTTTGTATGTGAAAGTGAAGTTGCTCAGTCATGTCTGACTCTTTGCAACCCCCATGGACTATAGCCCACCAGGCCCCTCCATCCATGGAATTTTCCAGGCAAGGGTACTGGAGTGGGTTGCCATTTCCTTCTTCCTTTCCTTTGTTTGTATCTATGCCCTAATCTTATCTTCTAAGGACACAATTCATATTGGATTAGGTCTCATCCTAATTACCTTATTTCAATTTAATCACCTGTCTAAAAACTCTTTAACTATTACAGTTACAAGGGGTTATACTTATGAATCGGGTTAGGGTTGGGGGCTGTAACAGATCTCTTTCAGATTATCTCAGGACTAGCCATTGTTTGTTTTTCCTGTTAGCCAACTGACTCTGTGCTAAGTATGTTAGGGGTCATTTCTTATTTGCTCCAAAACCACCTTACTATCACCTATTAACAGATGGGAAAATTCAGATTTAGAGAAATTAAGAGATTTGTTGGAGGATGCAGAGATGAGCCAATGTGATTCTAGAATCCAAGCTCTTAACCTGACACCCAGCTGTTTTTCCAGAACCAGGCTTTTGGACACATTTGACTATCAGGACCACAAAGCACTTAGTGCCCAGAATCTGTATCCCCATGAGCGCCTGTAGCTTAGCTATCGTAGGTCCGATTTATCAAGCACTTTTTAAATATCTACTAAATCTTTGTCCAAGAGATAACAAGAGTCATCTTAGGGGTGAAGTAAACTGATTATTAAGTTTTGGAGAAAATCAGACTTAGAGACTTGATCTCTGCAGGGGAGTGTCCCATGGGTGGGAAGGCAGGCTGAAGGCTGATGGGCAAGACTTAGGTTGATGTTCAGGCTTTAGGGGCCACATCTCAGGCCCCCAAAGTGACAATTACCCCAGAAGTTATCACTTAGAATCACAAAAGAAGCCCCAGGCAAACTGAAAATTATATGTGAGGAAGAAAGAGGATGGAAAGATGGGGGGGAAAGAAGGAAGGGAGGGGGAAAGGAGGACAGGAAGGAGAAAAACAAGATAGGAAACATTTAACCAGCACCTGTTAGGTGGCAAGTATTATGCTAGATACAGCTTCCAGCACTTCTATTAATCTTCAAAAAATGCTGAATAAAATAGTATTTATCTTCATTTTACAGATTCAGAAACTGAAGCTCCGATATGTCAAAACTTCTGCTGACATTGTCACCACTTGAAATTGGCAGAGCCAAGATATAATCCCAGCTTTCTTTATGCTTTCCTGAAGCCACACTGCCTGCCAATTCTAAATGAAGCAACAGAAAGCAAGTGGGAAGCTCATGTTAGTTGAAATACTGCCTGTAATGGGGTCTCCTTATCCCCACAAGTCTGGTGCCTAGGGGTGTCAGAGCCTCTGGGTATGAAACCATGACATTGATTTTAGTATCTAAGCTACTACTAGTGAAAAGTGCAATCCACTGTGAACTGAAGTCAGAAAGGTCAGAGAGGCCATATGCTGATGGGCAGGGCTAGCAGGCAGCTAGTTCTCTGATAACAAAATAAAATGCAATTCATTGATGGGGTTCACTCATTTTAAGCAAAGAATTTCACCTCTGTATTTATTCCTCTGTTGAAAGCAGTGTGCCTGGGTAAAATAGATTGGGTCTAACCACCGGGGAAAATAAATCCTGCTGGCCATTCAGACACCAGACTCCAGATTCAGAGCTGGATGAGACAACCTTTGAGTGAAATCAGTGGGCTGTTGGGCACCAGGGAATTTAGATGCTGTTTATCCAGTGAATAGATAACGATTTATAGCTGAGAGGGAGAGGCAGTGAGAGAGGAGAGAGAAATATGCTGAATTGTATTTGTCTTCACTGACTGCACTTTAAAGAACTAATATTGAAAGAACTGTCAGAAGATTAGGAGTGAATCGATTCAACCATATTTTGGTAAGTCACAGATGGTGGTCCACATATGATAGTGGTTGCTGCAGGCAAGTATACAATGCCAATTTCCATTTTATCTTGCCCACTGAAGAATCCATCAAAGTAGTGAGTGAGAAATAATATCATTGCTATGGGGTTTAGAAATGCATTTTTTTGGTACAAGTGACCCTTCTTAATTTTTGTCACATGTAGCATTATAAGGAGGTCTTGTATTTTCAGGGCTTTATTGACTAATTACATGAGAAGGCAATTCAGTAGCAGGTTTGAGAGTCAGTCCACGCATGGGGCTTACTATGTAGCAGGTCTCATTCCAAGTATATACTAAACTCCAATAATATAGGTCTGCAAAGTAGGTGTCATTGTTCCTCCCACTTTACAGATGGAAAAGTTGAGACAGAGTTGTCTTCACTTGACATGATATAAGTGGGCAAGTTCTGATCTGAATGAGAAAACCTCATTCCTCTACCGCTTACCATCCTGGCCCTTTTGAGAGCACCCTATCCTGGCCTTTAGAGATAGAGCAGTTGTACACAGAGCCCCAGCTTCATCTGGACGGATTTTATTGCTGTGTCTGGTCTTTACTACTTTCTCCAACAGCCAGGGTGTCTTTTCTGCATCTATCCCTGACATAGATGTCTATAAATGCCCAGGTTTACAGACAGCTTACATTTTTCTTTTGTTTTTATTTGCCTGGAAACGTTTCCCTAAAGCATGTTGTGCAAACTGACGGTTCTCTGCCAAGGCTCAGTACCTTCAAAATCTAACTGGTGTTTTTTGTCGTGGATTTATAGATTTTCTCATGGGTACCTTGGCTCTTCACTATCATGCTAATCCTCCTCAGAGACTGGAGCATAGGTAAAAGAAAGTGATAGACTGGAGAAAGGTGGCCATGCAAGGGAGGTGGAAGAGAGGGAGGAAGGATTCTGGACCTGAACTTCGCTCAAGCCTTGTTTCCAGGTTCACCAGCTGCCCAAACCCATCTCTGCATTATATACTGCTTCTTTGCGGAAAGAAACTCCTCTTATTCAGGCAGAGACAATAGATCCCCCAGAAAGATGGTAGTCCTCATTGTTAGACTCATCTAAGGTCAACTTCTGCTCTGTCATTTACTATCCTTGTAAACTTGGGTAGATATCTTCACCTCTCTGTGTCTCAGAGTCTTCATCTCAAAGGAGGGATGACAATGTGACTTTGTGAGGAGTACATAGAATGTACTTACAATATATTATATTTTTAAATGTATTTCACAATATAAAATGTGAAAATGTCCAATTTATCAGCAGACCCTAATTCATGTAAACTTTGATCCACAAGCTAAAACTACTAACATGAAGACAGTTGGAGCATTCTTACTCATGGACCTCAAGCACTCTGGACTTAAAAAATATGATAACCAAATACTGAGGCTCCTAATGACATTAGCTGCATAGGCAAAATCAGTTGCTAAGAAAGGCCTTATAATGGTAAATACCCGAAATGGTAAATGATATCACTGAATTATTCCGTAGGGCTTCCAAACTGTTACTGAATTCTAATCACATTTGGAAGAAACCAGAAAACATATGGACTCACAAGCTAGTATGCTCATCAGATTTAACCAGTCTAATAAACCTTTAAAATAACTTAATGATAAGAGCACTTAAAATTAATTAATAGCCTTAAAAATCATTTCAAAGAAATATTATATCTTACGTTTTTAAAAGTAGCAAAAAAACTAACTTTTATAAATATGGTTGCACTTGAAAAAGTTAATCTTTCATCATTGCTATATTTAAAGAGCGTCTTTCTTATCCTCTTCATTGCCATTTTTCAGTGTCTTTCCTCTGTTCTACTTTTGTCCTTTTTCATTAAATTATAGGAAAGGCATTTAAGAAAAAAAGACAGGGAATGTCATAAAAAATTTTTTTAATACAAGACCAGTAAAGTTATAGCAAATTTTTTACTCCACAGATATGATAAGTTTAGGAAAGGGTAGTTTCACATCCAGCAAAGATGTCTAGAAGAGATCAATACTGTAATTATTTATTACTTATTCATGTGTTTTAA